>CAUYQV010012731.1:0-16935 GCA_963574575.1 Galagoides demidoff | reverse complement strand
CTCACAAAGCAACTTTCTGCATTGCTGTATGGACATATGCAGTGACACAAATCGGAATAGAATGGAATCTGTCCCCTGTTGGCAGAATAACCCCAAAGGAATGGGGAGAGACCAGTAATCATCCCAGCTGGTGTAATACTGGATTGTTTCAAAACCAACTCATAACTGATGCCAAGTAAAAAGCACTGTGTACCCATTAAAAATATGGTCTTATTGAAGAAAGTACATTTGAAACCTTCAAAAAGAAGAAATATACGTTGGAAGTACAGAAAACAGTTTTTCTTCCCTCAAAATCTGTGAACACAGCGATTTACAGTGCAGCTGCCTCTTCTTAAGGACTCGGAGTAGCCACTTGACTATGGGCTTGTACCTTTAGGCTTTAACTTTTCTAGGCGTGGGTTCCCTAGAACCCTGATTCTCTTAGGGATGCAGGTTGACATCTCCACGTGATTTTAATTAAACTTTTCTTGCTTGTCTTGAAGATTCCTCCTTCAAACGCAAACACAGAGGAGAGGGAATTCAGAGTGACATCCTTCCCCAGATTTCTACCTTCCCTTGACCCATCGAACATCTTTTCTAGATTGGAACCAGTTGCCAGTTTAGGTTCCTCAAACTTGTGTTCAGTATCCTCCTTGTAACTCCTGCTTTGGGAGCCAGGTGCCTCACTTGGACATTTGGAACAGTTGTCATCTGTTGTCTTGGGCCTTAGCAGAAAATGAGCAGGATTCTCATTTCAACTTTCTATTATATGAAGTATTAGGAAGGGTCAAATGTGTCTGTGGGAGGATTATGGGTAGAAAATTCTAGAAAGTGTTCAACTTTGAGATGAGTTTTGAACAAAATCTGCAAATGCTTAGACATCTGGCTCTCTCTATTTTAATTCTCAAGTCCTCTATTTCTCTACCCTTTAAAATGTTGGAATGATTATAGGGGATAGTAAAAGTGGTGGTTACATTAGATAAAAGCTTCCATGTAGCTGACTGTTTCAAGAGAAATTCCTCCATCCTCCTCAATAGCAACCAAAGGGCCAAAACTAAACAGACCTTTTATATCTTTGGGAATTCAGAAGAAAAGTCCGGATGGTGTCTTTCTCAGCTCAATTACAAAAACTGCGGTGAGCACAAATTGTTTTAATGCATTTTCTGTGAGAATGAATCTTCTGGAGAACTGACATTTCTAGTGACCAAAGCACCAGAGAATTACTTCAAAGGAACCTTTATAATATACACTCCGAACTTGCATAAACACTGAGAAATCCCTAAATGGCAATTCTTAGATGATCATCAAGCTGCAAGGATTTCTGGCCCCGAATTATTTTAGGTTTAAGAGAAAGCTGGCAAATAATCTAACATCCATAGTTTTCTTTTGAATACTTAAAAAAGGGAAAACCACATGGATTGAGAATCAGTCACTAACTAGAATTTTGTATTTTTGGAAACCAGGTTACAAAGACTACTTATTTGCCTAGTGGCAAGACCGCTGAGGGTTCCCTGAGCCTCACTTCTTGGCCATAGGGTGGAGAGTTAGAAGAAAACCAATCAAAGCATCATTGGTCACTATGTTTGTTATGTTAAGCCATGATCATATTCAAGCAGGAGGAATGTTCTAGAATTTCCTAGACAAGCACTGTTTCTTACTGCTTAACATGACCTTTCAGGTAGGATTTCAATCTAAGTGAAAACTTTTTAATGCCCACGTGATTGAAAAAACTCTGTAGAGTTTTCCCTTCCTTTTCAGAATACAGCCTCATCTTTCCATCCAACTGTTTTTAAGTGAGGCCCATTCTTTAAGGTTTTGAAGGAAACTGCTTATGTTCTTATTTCTGGGGGTATTAAAATGTTACAGAAACTCATGTTGCAGACGTATCATGTATTAATTAGTCCTTGATAGCTGACATTTCAGCTTCATGTTCGTGTTTCACCTTTGTGGCTTTTTTTCTCTCCTTAGGTGGAAGCCTACCAGAGACTGAAGTCAGGCAGAAACAACAACTCCAACTGATGCAATCTAAATACCAGCAAAAGGTCAGAATCCATCTCTGTTAGTTTAATTTTGGCAAGGAATTTGAGTGCCAACACTTTCAAGTAACCATGAAATAACATAGCAACTTTACTAAAAGCGTAAAACCTTCAAACCCATTGCAGAAAGCAACTCTGAAAAGCAAAGAGATCAGGAAGTGAGATGTGAAGAGAAATACCGAGGCTTCTTACATGAGCCCTCTATCAACACCATCCTTAATAAGTTTACTGCGTTTGTAATGTTTGGGTTCTAAGAATGTGAATTTGTTTACTCCACGCTGGTAGCGGAATTAGTACAAAAACAGATTAACGATACCCACTGATTCTTACAACCAACTCTGAATTTTTGCTATCAGGAAAAATAATCTTCCTTTCCCCTTTTCAAACAAATACAAAGAGATAGACAGACTCTTTGAGAAACAGACAGACCAAGGAAGAGACACACAGAGACATTTCACATACAGCCTGTTCATGCTCTGTGATCTCAGCAGTTTGCAGTATCAACCTATAATCACAGCGAGGTATAGCACAAACAATACTGTAATTTGCTTTGCATCATAATTTTGTGTTCTAGAGGTTCAGACTGAAAAATGGTAACGGTCTTTTGTCCTCTGTAAACTCAATACGATTTAGCTAAAAAGAGAAGAATCTATAAGAATCAAGAAGGAAGCTGAAGAAGCTGAATTCCAGAAAATGAAGGCAATTCAGAGAGAAAAGGTAAGGACGTAGAGGATAAGTCACACTTATTAAGAGTTTGCTCCTTGCCGGGTTCTCTTCTGGATGCTGATCATGTTTTAGCGCGTTTAACCCTCATAGGAACCCCATGTATGACCTTTGTTACTCAATTTTGCAAATGAGAGTAGATGACTTGCCTAGGGGCCCACATGGCACTTTCTCATGGGTAGAAAGCTGAGTCAACTTCACCTTGTCCTGTGCCCAAGGCCGTGGGAGAGAAAGCCCACTTTGTCCTATCCCTACCTTCCTATTTTCTTCTTCAAAGGAAGGTTCACACTGAGGTCTGGGTGACAGTAGAGAGGCAGGGACTCTGCAGAGTGTCTGCATTTCAGGCAGAACAAAGAAAATCATCACCAGGAACTGATTTAAGGGGCAGACCCTGAAGAATTATTCTGTGGCAACCTTTTTCTAAAACTTGTTTGCTAGTTGTCATACCCCCAATTAGCTGGCTTCTTTCTTCATCGGTCAATAATGTATGTTATTCTGCCAACCAGCAGAAGAACGGAGATTCACATCCAGGCAGACTGGTTTCTGAGTGTGCTTCTCTGTCATCCCACTGTCTCACGTCTTAGGTGAGCAGCTAGTGACAACAGCAAGCTGTGGGACACTGCCATTCTTCTACCCAGATGCTGAATTTTCCCGATTGAGTGTAATGTAGGAAAACACGTCTCTTACTGATTGAAGAAAAATCATGCATTTGCATTTCTGTGATATCTTTTCTAAACTTCAAAGTGATGTTTAGTCTTGACACTCTGGGGTTTGGGATAAAAAAAAAATCTCTTGAAAATGCTCATCTGCCAGGGAAGAAAGAATGTAGTGTTCTGTTTCCATCCCCTTCCCTTCTAGTCCACATTTACACAAAATCCTAAGCTACAGTAGGTTTTAAGTGTTGCAGGTTTGGGGACGGGGAGTTCACTCATGAGACTGACCGCCACGGCTGACGCTGGTGGCAGGTGCACGTACAGGTCAGAGAGACAGTTCATTTTCCTGCTGTTTGCTTGTCTTCTTTTCCCTCCCACCCTCCCTTCTTTTTCCTTTTTATTTTCAAGATTCAGTGTTGGTCAAAAATTTGAACCTTGTTACCAAGCAATCAATGTTTTAATCAGAGTTAATGAAGCTGAAAGCTGATGGCTTATGGAACATAGGAAAGAGTCGTCCCCCCCCCCCACCGAGAGCTCTTCCCAGTGGGAGCAGCCTAGTCTTTCTTCGAAAATGTCTGTTGTGCTGTGTGACCTTGGGAAGCTCCCCAGCCTTCTCTGAATTATTCTGTAAGCATCTGTAAGTGTCACTTCTCCCAAGTTCAAGAGCATCCTGTTGCTGTAGAGAGATAGGCTCTGGGGGTGGAGATTCTCCTCCCTATAACGCCAGTGTTCTAATTCGGCCAGGTTGGAGAGAAACTCATGCACGAAGGGCAGGAGTAATGTGCTTATAGGATTAATGTCAGCAGGAGCAAACATGGCAAGTCTGCCATAGCTCCAGGTGGCTGGGGAGCTGAGATCCACGATTCAGGAAAGAGAAAGGTCTAGTGCACCTTTATACCCAGGGGAACAAAAGTGGCGGTATGTGAAGCAGCAGTTCCGTAAGCGTGACCTCCCTGTACACAGTTTTGGCCATCTAGGATCACATGGCACTTTCTCATGGGTAGAAAGCTGAGTCAACTTCATCTTGTCCCATGCCCAAGACCATGGGAGAGAAAGCCCACTTTTTCCTATCCCTACCCTCCCATTTTCTTCTTCAAAGGAAGGTTCACCCTTAGGTCTTGGTGACAGTAGAGAGGCAGGGACTCTGCAGAGCAGAGTGTCTGCATTTCAGGCGGAACAAAGAAAATCATCTCCAGGAACTGATTTAAGGGGCAGACCCTGAAGAATTATTGTGTTGCAACCTCTTATTCTAAAACTTGTTTGCTAGTTGTCATTTAATACCCCTAATCAGCTGGCTTCTTTCTTCATCGGTCAATAATGTATGTTATTCATACATGTTAATGGCTGAAACTGTTTTCTTTAACACTGAATAAAAGCAGTATTTCCCCCCTTTCCTAACATCACTGTGGGTGCTTATTGGCATAGATCTGCTGGAAGGTGAGGCGTGGAGAGAGGAAATTGATCTCTTGACCCTTACCACTGAAAACGTGGGCCTTAGACAAGCAGCATTGGCATCAGCTGGGAGTCTGTTAGAAGTGCAGATCCTCGAGCCCCACCTCAGACCTGCTGGATCACAGTCTGCATTTTAATAAGCCTCCCAGGTGATTGCTGTGCACAAAACTTAGGGGAGCATTAATTTAAGTGACCTTACTAAAGCAGCAACCCACCCTGAACCTTCCACTTGATTTCGCTGTCCGATTGGCCTGCACTGTCACCCTGACCCTAGCCTAGCCCTTCCTCTTGTAAATAAATCTGTGGCTTTTCATATTAAACATGAGCACGTTTAGTAGCTTATGTCTGATAAAAGAAAAAAAAAGACATTAGCCATCTAGAAATGACATATTTCACATTGCCAGTGTGAAAATGGCCAAGTGAAGTGATAATGGCTGTGCTTATGGAGCACTTAGTTTTAAAGTGCATGGCAAACACACAGGGACATCAGCCTACAACACACTGCCCGCCTCCCCAGGAAAATGACTGCCGTCCAGAAACCCGGGGCCACAGAGAATCCAAGCAGTCCGTTGCTACCCAAGAGACTCTACCTTTGTCTTTGGTCTTGATCCAGCCCCTCTCCCCTCTGCCCTTTCGTTTTTTCTCTCTCAGAAGTCACCAGAGGACACTGAGTCTCATTCTGATTGGTCATCGTCTGTGTGCATGACGTTTAGTGAATGGAGAGTAGACTGGATTTCTTGCCAGTATTGTGCAAGTTCTCTGATCCTTAATAAACAAGAGGGCATGAAGGCCAACTTTTAGCATCCAGTCATGTCAGTGAGGTCCAGGAAGAGTTTGTCCTATGAGTGAAGTGGGAAATTTGGAGAGGGCACTGGGATGTTTCAGTCAAACTTGTATCCCAGACTAGAGTATGCCAATGTGTATAAGCGAGGGCTGTCTGAGGGTAGCCAGCCATGTACATCTTTGTTTTTTATATTATATGTCTGAGAGCCCTTATATATATACTTCTAGTGGTTTGCTGGAACCTTCTTTGTTCTGGCTTGTGAGAATCGTTTGTTTAATTTTAAGGTTATTTTGAGCTAGTTGACTTCAGAATGTTGACAGCTTGGAACTGACTGTAGTGGAATTATCTACATAGAAATTAGCAAAAGCTACACATCAACTGTCCTCCCTCCTCCTCCCTGCTAGAGCCAGTTGTTAAATGTTTACCAGCACACCACTGATTAGCCCTAAATGAAAAAGGGATTCTCTTATCCTTGTCTATCACTCACATTCCAATGCCCAGCCTGAGAGGGCTAAGGAGGGCAAGCACCTGGGGACATCTCTGACATGTATGTTTGACACTTATTGATTTAAAAACAGATTATAATCCTTGTTGTAGATAGAATAATACTTCCCATCACCCAATCCCCCAATATGTCCACATTTTGATTCCTAGAACCGAGGAATGTTACCTTAGATGGCAAAGGAGATTAAGTTCACAGATGGAATTAAGGTTGCTAATCAGCTGACCTAAAAAGTTTCCTGCAATGTTCAAATGGGTCTGATGTAATTGTGAAGATCTTAACTATCTTTATTTTTCTGTTTCCTTAGTTTCCTTTTGCTAATGCTACCATTAGGTCTCAGAGAGAATAAGAAGTTGGGGATCCTTGTTGCAAAAAGGATTCTTCCACCTGTGTCTCATTTTCTCTGTTTCCTTAGGGTCCCTGCTTCTCCATCAGTTAAACCCCCATTTCTCCTTGTCTTTGTTTTTTCTTTTTTTCTCTCAGGATATAATTAGATTCAAGTCTCTCATCTTAAAAACAACTTTTGCCTATTGTGTTGTGGTTTCAAATCCTCTATCTCCAAACATCGCAGTTCATCGTCTTCAAGGACTTCTCTTCCATAATTGGTTCCCATATGTCAGTCTGTGTGCTGTCTCTTTAACAATCACTTGACCCAACTCATCTGTTTTTAAAAAGGTTCCCCAGGTGATTCTGAGCTCAAATTCCTCTCTACTTGTTTGCTGGCAGGCTGGCTGTGACTTTTGTTCCTAGTACTATCGGTTGTGGTCTAGCTAAGACCATCAATGGTGTTCCTCCCTGAAAAATCCAGTGGAAACTTCAATTCCTCTTATTTCAGCTCTGTGTAATATCAAGTTCTCTGTGAAATGGACAGGGAGATGGGACACCCCCTCCCCTCTCCTGAACACAATTCCTGTAACAGGACACAGGGCACAGGGAAGAAAAAGAAAAGAGAAGAGCCTAGTGCAGGCTGACTCCAGGCTTGTTAAAAATGTTTTTTTTATGAAGGGGGGAATGAGATGGCCACCAGCTGCACTATCACTCCCAGACCAGGGCAGAGCAAGATAAAGACTTAAGGAGCTAGTGCTGAGAAAATTGTTTACTTTTCTGCTAATTGCTAGATCTGCTTCTGTAAAGGAGCTCAGTCACCATAACTGGCTGCCTGCTCACTTGCATCAGCTCACATAGCCCACCCTACATATACCTTAAAAATGTTTAGGTTACGGCTGTTCTCCCCGATCTCTCTGAGATGTGCAGAGGCAGCTGCTGGCCGGCTAATAAAGACTCCATGCAGATACTTTGAAATTGGCCCTGTGGTCTTTTCTCACACCACAACGTCTGTCCTTCAAATTCCACCATTCTAGATTTCTTCTGGGTTTTCATTGGCTTGTTTTTCTTCTGGTGTTTACAAGGTCCCACCCATTGGTGTTGGCTGATGTTTCTGCACGGATGGCACCCCCACTGATCTTTAGGTGAAAACTCCCACATTTGAAGATTATTGTTTGTGTTGATGATTTCTGAAATCCCTATCCTCAGGCCAGACCATATTTCTAAAGCACAGAACCATATTTTATTGAATGCTTCATATTTCTCCCTAGATATTCTACAAGTATATCTCAAATCCAATAAATTAAAAATTGAACTCATGTTTAGTCTGATGCTCTTAAATGAATATCATCTTATATTCTTCCTTTTCTTACTCAGTCTATATCCATGTAGTTACACTGTCTATTTCTGTCTTCTACATTTTTTTAGAAGCCATTTTTCTCCCTCCCCGCTGCCTTAATTTGGGACTCCTGCAATTTAAGGCCTGGATTATCATGAGAACACTCCAAGAGTCTCATATCTATGGCCCTAGCTTCAGCTTATTCTCCAGGTTGCTATTAGAGGGAACTGCATATTATTCTGCTTAAAATAACACCATGGCTTATTGCCCTTCATAAAGTCCAGACTTATTTACTTGGCATATAAATTCTTTATAATTGTCCCTTCTTGCTTTCTTAGACTCATCTTCCGCCCCACTCTCTACAAACACTGATCAGTTGATCTGTGAGCTTGTTGAGGTTCCCTGATACGGCGTATTCTCTGATGCCTTTATCTATTGAAAACATCATAAATTCTGGGAATTCCTTTTCCTACTCAGGGTTACTACTAGCCCATCATTGCCCTTTTGAAAGTTAGAAACCACTTCTCTATCTAGGCAGTCAATTCTGTGGGTATTCATACCGGTGATAGGTGGTACCTTTGGGAGAAATAGAAAAAGATGCCTCCTTTGTGGTAATGAAGCCCATGCTGGGGTATAAGGCTTGATACTTCAGCCTTTCTGGTAACCTCTGCTGGGAACCCCTGGGTAGTGAGCAACCCTTATAATGGGGTGCAGTCACCCTATTGCCACCTCCTACACCTCTGGAAAATGCTTTCTTAAGATTGGTCTTTTTTAATTTTTTTTAAATGATAGCTGTGTACGTTAATGCAATCATGGGGTACAGTGTGGTGTATTCATATACAATTTGAAATATTTTCATCAAACTGGTTAACATAGCCTTTATGTCATTTTCTTAGTTATTGTGTTAAGATATTTATATTTTCTATTAAGACTAAATACATCTCCACTTATATAAATTGAAATACTTTTATTGCAAGCCATAGAAATCAACTGTAACTCAGCTGAAAAGAAAGTTATTGAAAGGCTATGGGGCTGGCTCACTTAATCAAAGAAGCATCTTAAGAACTATGTTTTAAAAGAGAGCCCACCTCACAGTCCCAGGTAGCTGAGGATAATCCACTCTTTCATGCGCAATTACTTTGTCTTTATTCTTGTGTCTACCTCCATTTTTGTGTGAGGACAGAGAATCTTCATTGACAGCAGCTCCCAGGTCACACATAGAGGGAGAAAAGAGATTCTATGAAAGAAATCAAGGTGTTATCCAGAAGAACAGTAGTGTCAGAGGGAGGAAGGAAAACCACCGAATACCTACCTCACAAAATTTACTCTCATGTTTGTTCAACTCTAACTTGTGTACTTCTTTCTGGGTTTTCCAGAGTATTTTTTATTCTTCTGTTCATTCAAAACTAAATAGTTACTGCAAGCCCACAGTAAGAGAGACTAGTAACAACTCCTGATGTGAAACACAATGTCAGTGGTCTCAGCAACCTAAAGCCTAGTTTGTGATAACTGCAACAGCAAATAATTACATTAAGTAAGAGTTGAAGAGCATAGTGAGTGTTCCAAATGAAGACTTTGTTGTTACTACAGGGAATACAGAGTGATAGGAAACCCTCTGATAGAGGTTATTTGGAGAAAGTTTCCATAAGTCAGAGACAACTACTAGAAATTAAAACTTTTAATGTTATTACCTAGTCCTTGACTGTATTTGGGGTAGGCTTCCAGGAGGAAAATAAGACTTGCTTATTTCAGAAAACCTCCTTATTTTGAGCCTCACCTAAAATAGCAATCAAATCTCAGTTAATAATCAACAGAGGAAGAGAAGTAGGGTTCCAGGCCTAAGCAGATCTCTTGTCTATTATTTTCATAAATTTGAACTCAGGCATATTCTTAAAGTTAGTGGTGGGCTCAGTCTTAATATATTATAGAATTGTGACTGGTTATAATAATTATTGATCATAAAATTACAACACAAGAATGTTTTTAGGTTTTGTAGGTAACTTTTTAGACATTTCTAAATTAAAAAAAAAAATTCTTCTTGTCAGTTCTGATAGTTCTTCCTTGTAATTTCTCATATTTCACCCATTAGGCTTTATACTTCCTCTTTCAAAGCATCTTATAGTTCTTAACGATACACATTTAGTGGAAAGTAATAGGTTAAAAGAATAAACAACACTTTTTTCGAACTTTTGTAAGAGAGCTGTTGATCCATTGATCTCTGACAGTTTTGCTGTAGTGTAACGTCCCTTTGATCCCAGCTCTGTAGTAGTTGCAGTGAAAAATGTTTTTATGTGACAAGGTATGCTAGTACCCAGAAAGTTTATTTCTATGGGAGTTAGCCATTCTTGAGGCTTACTGGGAAGTTAGAGCATGTCTACTACTGTTTCCTGAGGAAAATAACTAGTTTATTCTACCAAAGAGAGAGCAGAAACTCTAGAAAACAGAGAGAAACAGAAAGAGAAAAAGCTCAAAAGAATAATGTAGCCGTAACAGTCAACAAGTGTACACTGTTGATCAAATTAAAAAGGAAAGTCAGGAGTCAACAAAAAACATTCTGCCTCACCCAGATCTTTAGCATAAGACTTGCTTCCTATTTGAGAGACAAAGGGTATCATGAGAATGGCATGTGAATTGTGTGCTGTAGGAGATCAGAAAACTGGCCTCCAAGGAAAAACGTATGTGTGCAATGCAGCAATAATAATGACAAAGATTTTCTAAATGCCAAAGGTCTCTTGATGCTAGGGGCAGAGGTTGTGCTCAAGGTCTGTGATTTTGCAAAACAAAGATGCAGACATTCTTATAGGACCTTCTCCATGACCTCCCTAATCCGTGCAAATGTTGGGCCAGCAGCTTTTGTCTATTTCTTCCTGTTTTATGATAATAAACAGGGACCCAAGGTTTATTCTGGAGGGTTTCTCCCAGAGTTCCTCAGTCTCCCAACACAGACTCTCTATCAAGCCTCTTTATTCCTTGCACCAAACCCCACTCATCTGGTGGCCCCAAACCCCTTCAAAGCACAGTGCACAGTGAGCAACCAATGTAACTTAATGTGGGGACTGACAAAAGGCCACAGTTCCTCAGACAGGAAGGGTGGCAGTGGGGGTGTTAGTGATGGCACAATAATGCTTCTCCCAACAGTGTTATTTTCCTCCCATAGTGAGGATTCCTTAGAGGAAAGAAAATGTTTAAGTAAAGTTAAACAGAGGAACCCAAATATATCGACTGTTTTCTAACTTTTTAAATCCAGGAATAGGTGGCCCAAGTATAAAGAAGTCATAATATCCTGGCTTGCTTACAACAGTGGTAGCAGACAGCATGACCTTGCCATCCCACCACTAGACAACAGTCCTTTTTTCCTTGCTTTTCTCTATTTAGGTGGAAATAGTAAACATTCATCTCTGCAGTCTCTCCTGCAGTTAGGAGTGAACAGATGACCTACTTTTCGCTATGAAATGAAAACATAAGTTCTTGGATAGAACTTCTGGGAAAGCTTGCTAATGGGTGGAATGACACCTTTACCATTAGTTCTTACCGTCTTTATTCTTCTCTCTGTGCTTTAAAAGCAAATTTAGTATCCAGAGGTTTGGCACCAATTTTAATTCCACAGGTTTGAAGGAATACACAAATAATGGTGGGCCAGGTAGAAATAACCTGGGCCTCAGATGTCATTACTGTTTAGCCCTGACTTGTTGGAGAAGGAGACAAATAAATTCCTTTTACTATAAGTCCAGGTAGGCCTAAAAGGTGCAGTGGGCTTCTATAAATATGTAATGATCATGGTCTGAGATTAAACATGTATTAAAAAGATCCTACTTTTTCTTACTTTATAGTTAAACTCTATAGTTCCTTTGTGAATATTATTTTGTTTTATTAATTTACTTTTTATATCTTTAATAAATACTAGCAGTCTTATTTCAGTGAATTTGATCACTTCTGTAATTCATTGCTGATCATTAACATATAAAAGTATTAATAAATGCTTTAGTAATGTAAGGTTGCATATAATAATTATATAATGGTTAACTTCATTTCAAAATGCACTGGACTGCACTGACCTACAGAGCCTCATAAAACTGTCCTCAGTAGTTGACATGCTCTACGTTAGTTATTCTTTGAAGTAATCTTGTAATAAAAGCAAAAATAAATCAACCCTAGTTTGTTAGCAATTCTGATTAAATTTGCATCTTTATCTTCTGAAAACCCAGTAATAAGAATTTTAACAGGGAGGTGGTGCCTGTGGCTGAAAGGAGTAGGGCACCAGCCCCATATACCAGAGGTGGTGGGTTCAAACCTGGCCCTGGCCAAAAACTGCAAAAAAAAAAGAATTTTAACAGGAAGATTGCCAATATCATATTGGAAAGTCAGGCATCCTTTTCACATCTATAATAAAAAAAATTATCATCAAAACGTATCAAGGCAATACCACATTTACACCAAACTCTGGGGTGAATTAGGTGCAAATGACAGCATAAGAATTTATTTCCAAGGAGGCCAAGGCAGGTGGATTGCCTGAGTCCACAGGTTTAAGACCAGCCTGAGTCAGAGTGAGACCCCATCTCTATAAAATAGCTGATGTTGTGGTGGTTATGTGTAGTCCCAGCTACTTGGGAGCCTGAGGCAAGAGAATCACTTAAGCCCAAGAGTTTGAGGTTACTGTGAGCTAAAATGCCACGGCACTCTACCAGGGGTAACCAAGTGAGACTCTGACTGAAAAAAAAAAAATTATTTCCAGCTAGGTGCAATGACTCACACCTGTAATTCCAGCATTATGGGAGACCAAGGCAGGTGGATTGCTTGAGCTTAGTAGTTTGAGACCACCCTAAACAAGAGTGAGACCCCACCACTACTAAAAATAGAAAAACTAGTCAGGCATCATGGTAAGCACCTATATTCCCAGCTACTCAGGAGTCTGAGGCAGGAGAATCACTTGAGCACAAGAGTTTTGATGCCAAGGCACTCTACCTAGGTAATAAAGTGAGACTCTGTTAAAATTTTTTTTTTATTTCCTTTTATTTTGTGTGATACTATAATGGTTCATTTCTTAAGAGTAACAATAGATCTAGCCTGAGGCAACAGAGTGAGACTCTGTCTAAAAAACAAAACAAAAACCCAACAGTAGAAAACCACACTTAAAAAAGAAAGTTGAGGGAGGAACCAAGATGGCAGACTGCAGCCAACTTTTTATAGAAGCTCCCATCCAGAAGGAGGCTTAAAGGACAGAAGTTTAGCAAGGGAGCTGATGGATTGGCTCAGAGCCAAGAAAGAAGATTGAAGAGTGCACTTCAACCTTCCTGAGGTGAGCTGTGACCCCCAAAATACAATCAAAAGGTACAAAATCCACCACCAAGCAGACAGAAGTCCCATTCCCCACAAGAAGGGTTCCCAGTTTACTCCATGCAAATAAGTGAGCAGAGTTCAAACATCCTCTCACTTTATCCCACAGAAAAGACCCACTAAAAACTGGACCTCCTACCCCTGCTAGTGTTCCACGGCACCCTCCTGCCAGGCATAAAACTGTAAAACTGTATGAAACTGTATATATTCCCCACCTGCAACACTGAACTCCAAGGATTCCCCCTACCTCACCCCGAGATCTGGAGGTTAATTACCTATGGAGTCCAGAATCTTGGGCATCTCCTTGAGAGAAGTGGAGTGGGAAAGGGCTGGTCCTGCTCTGTGCTGACTGTGGCACAGAAGTGAGGAGAAGAAAATTGGCTTGGAGGAAGCCATACAGCAACAGTGGCATCCTGAGCTGCAAACTGACGCCATTACAGATAGGCAAGACCCATCTCTCTGGGCAACCAGAGATTCCGGACAGCAGCCACAGGTGGAACAGACTTGGTAACTTTCATAAGTAAAGAGATGATTAATACCAGCCCTCAGGGGAATATCACTGAGAAAAAGGCAGCAGGTGGGCAGAGGCTGGAATTGATAATTGAGTGTAAACTCTAATAGATTGCTGCCCAGAGCTGACTTCCTCATCAATTCTAGCAGCCTCTGATTTGCAGAGGAATTTAGATGGGACAGAAGGTGAAGGGCTGGCATTGAGAGAACTTTTATAGCCTAATTTAAACATGCAAGGCCCCCCTGCTGGACTAAGATTTCCGGGTGACTTTGGCGGTCATAAACCCTGGGAGCAGGTGCCTACTGGAATGAATAGGGTCACAGACCTGGCGGATTATGAGTGACTGGGTGCAAGGTGGGGAAGGAGGTATTAACCTTCTCAGACTAACCCATTTTCTGGGTGGGACCCTTCGCCCTCACAGAGCACTAGAGCAAGTTGTATCTGAGCTGTGAGCAGACCCCTCTTATCTAGCTGCCGGAAATATTTGAACTCTTCCACCTGAAACTGGTGCTGAATAGAACAACTGATTTGGATCCCTTAAACTGAGCAGACCACCCAGGGATTATTCAAAGGGGCACCCTAGGTGTATGGTTGAGGGAAGGTTTGATTTTCATTCCCCACTTGTTGTTTAGGAGGGGTGGGGTGAATTAATTGCTGGTATTTCTCCATAGCAGAGACTTCAACCAAGAGTAACTGAATCACTAGGGTAGGACAGAGACCAGCTGAAAATAAGACAGAGCCACATAGCCCCACCACACAAAGCAGGTCCCCAGTCTCTCAGGCTGTAACACTGTACGGGTCCTTGACAAACCTCAAGGGGAAAAGCCAAATGGGGTAAAATAACCATGGGAAGGAATCAGAAGAAAATCTCTGGTAATATGAACAACCAGAGTAGATCAATCCTCTCAAGAAAGGATGTGGCTGGTAATATGAATAACCAGAGAAGGTCAAACCCCCAAAGAAAAGATGTGGTAGACAAAACTGAAGATCCCCTGTATAAACATAGCTGAGATGTCAGAAATTGAATTCAGAATTTGGATTGCATATAAGATAAACAGAATAGAGGCAAATATAGAATTAGAAATTCAAAAGCATTCCAAAAATTCACTCAAGAATTCAACAGATTCAAAGACAAAACGACCAAAGATTTTGAAACATTAAGGCAAGAGATTGCAGCCCCCAAAGATCTGAAAAATACAGTAGAATCTCTTGGTAACAGAGTGCAAGAGGCAGAAGAAAGGATCTTAGACGTAGAAGATAAAGCTTCTGAATACTTTCAAATGTCCAAAGAGAATCAGAAATGGAAAGCAAAAATGGATCATTCTCTCAGAGAGCCTTGGAATAATTCAGAGAAAACTAATATTTACCTTATAGGAATCCCTGAAGGAGATGAAGTTCCTTTGCAAAACACAGAGGCTCTTCTTTATGAAATTGTGAAAGAGAACTTTGCAGATATGTCAAGAGATCCTGAAATCCAGATTACAGACAGCTTCAGAACCCCAGCATGACTCAACCCAAATAAGACATCCCCCAGACACGTCATAATTAACTTCACTAAAGTTAATATGAAAGAGAAAATCTTGAAGAAGTGAGATGTAAGAAAACCATAACCTACAAGGGGAAGAATGTTAGAATAACTACAGCTCTCTCTGCCAAAACCTTTCAGGCAAGAAGAGGGTGGGGTGATCATTGACGTTTAATCTCGTAATACAAAATAACTTTCAGCCCAGGATCCTGTATCCAGCTAAACTGAGTTTCATTTATGATGCAGGAATTAAATACTTTAATGACATCCATGTGTTGAAGATATTTGCCATAACTAAACCAGCTCTCCAGGATATTCTCAGACCTATTCTCCATAGTGACCAATGCAATCCTCCACCAGAAAAGTAAACTAACTCAGAAATTATTGATCAAACTCCAACTTCTACACTGGCGAAAGGATTAAAAACGTCCACTGGACTTTTGAACAACTCAATACATAAAATTTTATCAGGCTTAACATAATTTCAATCAATGTGAATGGCTTAAATTGTTCTATAAAGAGACATAGATTGGCTGATTGGATGCAGAAACTCAGACCAGGCATCTGTTGTATACAAGAATCTCATCTTACTTTAAAAGACAAATATAGACTCAGGGCGAAGGGATGATCATATATTCCAGGCTAATGGAAAGCAGAAAAAAGAAGGTGTTGCGATTTTATTTGCAGATACAATAGGTTTTAAACCAACAAATAACCAAAGATAAAGATGGCACTTTATATTTGTTAAGGGCAATACTCAATATGATGAGATCTCAATTATCAATATCTATGCACCCAACCAGAATGCACCTCAATTTATAAAAGAGACTCTAACTGGCATGAGCAACTTCATTTCCCCCAGCTCCATTATAGTCGGAGATTTTAACACTCCACTATCAGTGTTGGATAGATCCTCCAATAAGAAGCTTAGCAAAGAAATCTTAAATTTAAATTTAACTATTCAACGTCTGGACTTATCACACATCTACAGACATTTCATCCTAACAAAACTGAATACACATTTTTCTCATCAGTCTATGGAACATACTTCAAAATCAAGCACATCTTAGCCCACAAATCTAGCTTCAGCAAATTTAAAGGAACAGAAATAATTCCGTGCATCATCTTCTCAGACCATCATGGAATAAAAGTTGAACTCAGCCATTTTGGTTGCAGCCATCATTGTTGTTTTGGCGGGCCCAGGCTGGGGATTCGAACCCGACACCTTAGGTGTACGTGGCTGGCGCCTTAGCTGATTGAGTCACAGGCGCCATGGCACTCTACCCAGGGGGATAGCTTGAGGCTCCATCTCAAAAAAAAAAAAAAAAAAAAGTTGAACTCAGCAATAACAGGAATCCCCAGACTTGTACAAAAACATGGAAGCAAAATAACCTTATGCTGAATGATAGATGGGTCAGAGGCGAGATCAAGAAGGAAATTACCAAAATTTAGAACAAAATGATAATGAAGATACGAGTTACCAGAACCTCTGGGATACCACAAAGGCAGTCCTAAGAGGGAAATTTATAGCATTGCAAGCCTTCCTCAAGAGAACAGAAAGAGAGGAAGTTAGCAACTTAATGGGATATCTCAAGCAACTGGAAAAGGAAGAACTTTCCAATCCCAAATCCAGCAGAAGAAAAGAAATAACCAAAATTAGAGCAGAATTAAATTAGATTGAAAACAAAAGGATTATAGAACAGATCAAGAAATCAAAAAGTTGATTTTTTGAAAAAATGATAAATCTTTGGCCAACCTAACCAAAAAAAAAAA
>CAUYQV010012729.1:0-35122 GCA_963574575.1 Galagoides demidoff | reverse complement strand
GAGTGGGTGGGTGGGGACTCAAAGTTCAATGTTGCATGTGGGGAATATATACAGATTTATACAGTTTTCCAGTTTTGTGCCTGGCCAGAGGGTGCAGTGGCACGCCAGCAGGGGTAGGAGGTCCAGTTTTTAAGGGGTTTCTCCCGTGGGATAGAGTGGGAGGAAGTTTGAACTCTGCTCGCTTGTTTGCATGGAGTAAACTGCGAGCCCTTGTTGCGGGAGAGGGGACTCCCATCCGCTTGGTGGTGGTTTCTGTACCTTTTAGTTGTCTTTTTGGGGTCGCAGCTCGCCTCAGGAAGGTTGAAGTGTGCTCCTCAATCTTCTCTCTTGGCTGTGCTCCAAACCATCAGCTAAGTAGCTAAACTTCTGCCCTTTCAGCCTCCTTCTGGATGGGAGCTTCTGTAAAAAGCTGGCTGCAGTCCGCCATCTTGGCTCCCCAACATCATATTTTGAAGAACAGGAAAAAATGGTACTTAATTTTGTATGGATCCAGGAAAAAACCCATATTGCTAAGGCTATTTTTAGCAATGAAAACAAAGTTGGAGGCATCATCCTATCAGACTTCAGGCTATATTACAAGTCCACAGTAATCAAAACAGCATGGTTGGTCACAAAAATAGAGACATAGACATATGGAACAGTATAGAAAACCAAGATATGAAACCAGTCTCTACTTGCCATCTGATCTTTGATGACCAAGCCAAAATCATACAGGAGGGAAAGATCCCCTATTCAACAAATGATATTGGGAAAACTGGATAAAAACATGTAAAAGACTGAAACTTGACCCACACCTTTCACTCCTTACAAAAATTGACTCAAGATGGATAGGAGATTTAAATCTAAGATACAAACAATAAAAATCTTAGAAGAAAGTGTGGGGAAAACACTTGAGGATGTCAGCCTGGGGAAAGATTTTATGACAAAGACTTCAGCAGCCATCACAGACACTACAAAAATTAACAAATGGGACTTAATTAAGCTGAAAAGCTTCTGCACAGCTAGGAATACAAGTAAAGAAAAAAGACAACCTTCAGAATGGGAAAATATATTTGTAGAGTATCAGTCTGACAAAGGGTTGATAACTAGAATCAATAGAGAACTCAAATTAATCAACAAAAATTGAACAATCCCATCTACCTGAGGGTAAGAGACATGAACAGAACCTTCACTGACAAAGGCAGATGAATGTTGAACAAACATTTGAAAAGATTTCTTTCTTAATTTTTGCACAATACAAAATGTTTATAATGACCCACATAAGTTTCATGTTATGTAGTCATTATTGTCTTGGCATTCCTGGGTCTTTTATCTTTTCTTTTTTTTTTTGGGGGGGGGGACGGAGCCTCAAGCTATCCCCCTGGGTAGAGTGCCATGGCATCACAGCTCATAGCAACCTCCAACTCCTGGGCTCAAGCAAGTCTCCTGCCTCCGCCTCCCAAGTAGCTGGGACCACAGGCGCCCGCCACAACGCCCGGCTATTTTTTGATTGCAGCCATCATTGTTGTTTGGTGGGCCTGGGCTGGGGATTCGAACTCGCCACCTTAGGTGTACGTGGCTGGCGCCTTAGCCGATTGAGCCACAGGCACCTAGCCTATATACAGAGTTTTCAACAGAGAACTGAGGAGACCAAAGAAAACATTTTCAATTGATATAGGCAGCTCCAAAGGCGTATGGCAAACAAATGGCACATAATATTAATCAGCAAATCTTGGGGATATGATTCTCCTGGTATCCCCTTTAGGTAATGAGGACTACGCTGTCTTCAGGGGTGAACACCTCTTCTTAGACGTGATGGGAGTGGGCGGGATAGCTTTGACTTTGTAAATCCAAGTCTCAGTTTTAGGCAAGTACAGGGAAGGCAGAGAGCTCTCCTGTGCCTGCGGCTTCTTAATCATCTTCAGAGGCTCAACAGTCCTTCATGTTTGGGGGAGGAAAGTGCAAAAGTTGAAACACAGAAGAAGTCAGCGGTCAATGCCAAAACTACTAAGCTAGTGGCACCTGTGGCTCAAAGGAGTAGGGCGCCGGCTCCATACGCTGGAGGTGGTGGGTTCAAACCCAGCCCCGGTCAAAAACTGCAAAAATAAAATAAAATAAATAAAAATAAACAAATAAATAAAAGTTTATGGGAACAGACTAAGCACAGGGGTGGTCTGAACTCTCCGAAGCAGCGTCTGTGAAAGACAGGGTCAGAGTGGAGGATAATACCAGATCAACCAAGAAATCACAGGGGTAAAAAATGGCCACTCACGATGGAGAACAAAACCATCAATATCTCGACTATGTGTTTGCTAATTAGTTATAAGTTTCAGTTTTAATGTCGGTAGGTTTTATTGCAGGACTTAAGTTCTATGGTGTCTTAGAATAACTTTATGAAAGCAAACACTGATGTGGAATTTTTGTAAGCCAATTCAGTCTTTTCTTGACAAGCTTCAAAATCATTATGTGAACCAAGTTTATAAAGGACACTGTCATAAAGCTTTTTCTCTGGCTGTAATATGATGGGAGATGCTATATTCTGTTCCCTTTCCACATTTGAAGGACTCATATTCTGTGATGAAAAACGGGGGGAGATGGAGACAGGGGACAGCCTGGAGAAAGCGATTTGGTGTGTGACCTTTGATTGGAGTTAATGCACTAAGAGTTCTTCTTATCTTACACTTGGAATACTTCAGTCATAAGCCCCCCAAAATTCAGGCTTTCCAACACGAGTTTTCTTCTTCACATCAATAAATCAAACAGAAGTCAAACTTGCAGAGATGTTCAGATTATAAAGACAAAGTATTATAAAGCAGGCTCAGCGCCTGTGGCTCAATCGGCTAAGGCGCCAGCCACATACACCTAAGGTGGCGGGTTCGAATCCCCAGCCCGGGCCCGCCAAACAACAATGATGGCTGCAACCAAAAAATGGCCGGGCACTGTGGCAGGCGCCTGTGGTCCCAGCTACTTGGGAGGCAGAGGCAGGAGACTGGCTTGAGCCTAGGAGTTGGAGGTTGCTATGAGCTGTGATGCCATGGCACTCTGCCCAGGGGGATAGCTTGAGGCTCTGTCTCAAAAAAAAAAAAAAAAAAAAAAAAGTATTATAAAGCAAAGTAGGTTTTAGTCTCTATTTATGCAGGGAATATTATTAAATAGATGAGGAACACAGGCATTTAGGGTCACAAGGGGAAAAATAAACATTTAAGTATTTCAGCTGAAATTTTGGAATTCTTTAACCTAAATGGAATCCGTAAGAGTCAGCCACACCACTTCAATTCAGAGTAACTCCCCCGATAGCCAACTATTAATTTATATTTTACAATTTTAGAACTATTTCAGGTATTTTGCCAACAGTTGTGTTCTAACTCTCTTGCATCTTACTGAATGCCAGAGTGGGGAGATTTCTCACGAACACAATCCAAGAAAACTTGCACAGATGGAATTCAAGAGGAAATGAAGATATTATTCAAGAAAGTTGCAACAGGTGAGAGCAGTTGAACTCAACACCACCAAAACAAAAGGTGGGGGAACTTTTAAGCATGGCGTTGAGCCAAAAGGTGGTATAAAAATAAATGTGTTTAGTCCATCTATGTTTCCTAGCCGAGAGCTGGGTTCCTAACTTCCCACAGAGCCTCGGAGGCACAAGTAGCATCTGTTTTAGACATCACATTTCCAGGAGAATATTTACATCTCAAGGAGGCATATAAAGAAATTATCACTGTGAGTTATTTTTGTTGTTGTTGTTGCAGTTTTTGGCCAGGGCTGGGTTTGAACCTGCCACCTCCGGCATATGGGGCCAGCGCCTTACTCCTTTGAGCTGCAGGCTCCACCCTCATTGTGAGTTTTTTTAAGTTAAGTGCTCTAAGGAAAAGTCATGGAAAGAACCCATCTCACATTTAACCAAGCACAGGGGAATGCTGAGATTGTCTTGGTCCACAGATACAGAAATGATATCCTATCAAGATACTGTTCACATTATCCTTAATAATGTATAGACGTATAGCCTGTATGTTATTCAAAACAAAATTCAGAGACGTCTGGGACATCTGAATGAAGAGTTATGAACTTCTTGGAGTTCTATGTCATGACTCTCCCCCTCCCCCACTAGGACCTCTCATATTATTTTTGAAAAAAACTCTCAGTTTTACAGAGTAGAATCAAAGGATGCTGTGCTGAGGCACGACTGGTCTTTGCCTCTTAAGGAAATCCCTGGAGCGGCTGTTGTAAGGAAGAAGGCTAGAGGTGATGTGGAAGGGAAAAGCAATTGCTTCTGACTGCTAATGTTTAATCCGTCCCCTACAGAAAAGAAAGCAGCCTTTTATCTTTGAGTAGAATAAGGTGATTTAGAAGGGGTACAAAATGACTCTGCAGCAGCTTGCTGAGGCCTCGGTCGTAAATTCAATTCAGCGCATGACTTATGCGAATTTCAAGACCGAGATAAACTCCACTAATGTAATGGCTTTTGGGGGATAGTTCAGAATTTCTTTTTAAGTCTCTTAAACTGTTGTCGCCTTGCCATGCTGGGTTGCATTGTGCTGGCGGTGTTTGATCTGTTGCCTTTAATGACTTGCCATCATCTCTGGTATCTTCATAGAAGTGTCTCTGGGCTGAAAACTGACTCACAAGTTGAAGGGGACTTAGAACATGTTTTTCCCCAACTTCAAGAACTTCATGATTCAACATAATACAAAACAGTAATACATACTGTATAAATACCTCAACGAATATGTCCCTCATAATCAATTTGCTTATTCCTTTTATTTTTCAAAATATTAACTTAATAATGCAAAGTCCAGAGAAATCTTGAATTTTAGTCACTTTGCGTTGAATAATAAAAACGTAACCACTCTAGTATGTTTACAATAGTTTTCTCTGTCCTTCAGAGAAATATCATTGTGTACTTATGATTCTAACATTCTTTTCCGCAGTGCATAAGTATGAAATCATGTGGAGAAATAATATTTATCACTTTGAAGAGTGAGACGGTCTTAAAACAGTTTTATCAGTGACAAATTAACATGGAGCAAAGTGCACATATTTAAAATGTACAATTTGGTGAGATTTGACAAATATATACAAGCATGAAACTGTCACTGCAATCAAGAAGACGAACACCATCGACGACCCCAAGTATTTTTATTTACGCTGTTCCTGGTCCTTACGGCTTCTAATCTTGAGATCTTTCCACTTCTAATCTTGAGATCAAAGTATCCATGGAATCATCTGCTATGTACTTCATTAGCTTGGTTTCCTTTACTCAGAGTATTTATTTTGAGATTCATTCATGCTTTTGAGTGTGTGAAGAGTTCTTTATTTGCCTGGGAGTATTCTATAGTGCATTCTAGAGTTTGTTTATGTGTTCGCCTATGAATAGACCTTATTCAATATTACAAATAAAGCTGCTATGAACATTTGTAGAAAAGTATTTAAGGTTTATACTTTCATTTCTATTAGTTAAATACCTCCCAGCATAATGTACCATCTTACATTCCTGCCAGTACCATATAAAAGTTACATTTACACCAAGTCCTTGCCAAAACTTGGGATGGACACATTTTTTATTTCAGTCACTATAAAATAGGCATTTAGTAATCTCCTTGTGGTTTTTATTTTCATTTTGCTAATGACTAATGATGAGAAGCAAGTATCTGCTTACTTGCCCCCCATATGCCCGCCTTGGTGGGTCTGCTCAAATTTTTAGTGCCTTTTCAACTTCTCTATGGTTTTCATTCTATAAATCTTTCACCTTCTTGGTTAAGTTTATTCCTAGGATTTTTACTTTATGAGTATCTATTGTAAATGAGATTATTTTGTTTGTTTCTTTTTCAGATTATTTACTGCTGGCATATAGAAATACTACTGATTTTTGTATATTGATCTTGGCAAAATACTGACAAACTGAATTCAATAGCACATGAAAAAGATAATTCATCTCACCATGATCAAGTGAGTTTCATCCCAGGGATTCCAGAATGGTTCGATATATACACGTCAACAATGTGATTCACAAATAAACAGAATGGAAAACAAATACCATATGATGTTCCAAGTAGATCCAGACCAGGCATTTGATAACATCCAGCAATCTTCATGATAAAACTCTAAACAAACTAGGTATAGAGGGAGCATACACTGAAATTTTTTTTTTTTTTTAAGACAGAGCCTCAAGCTATCCCCCTGGGTAGAGTGCCATGGCATCACAGCTCATAGCAACCTCCAACTCCTGGGCTCAAGTGAGCCTCTTGTCTCAGCCTCCCAAGTAGCTGGGACCACAGGCGCCCGCCACAACACCCGGCCATTTTTTGGTTGCATCCATCATTGTTGTTTGGCGGGCCTGGGCTGGGGATTTGAACCCACCACCTTAGGTATATGTGGCTGGCGCCTTAGCCGCTTGAGCCACAGGCGCCGAGCCTTTTCACATAGTTTCAATGGAGAATACTCCTTCGTGCAGAGACTCCATGTATTATTTCATTCTCCCCAACCAAGATCTTTATGATGTATGATCAGAAGGATGGTTCACTGGCCAGTAATTATGAGATAAAAAACAAAAAATCAATTGGGTACAGTAAACACTATTCTGGTGATAGGCACACTGAAAGCTCAGACTTAAGCATTACACAAGGTATCCATGTGACAAAAACGTGTACCCCATTAATATTTTGAAATTTTAAAAAAGAAGAAAAAACTAACACTCAGTCTTCAGAATAGAAATTCTGATCCCTGTGTCTCTGAGACCATGAGAAAATTTTCCACCAGCCACATGACACACAAATCATGTTCCAGTGTTTTGCAGACACTCTTGTTTCAAGTGCAATGGTTTGGAGCTTTCCTTGAAATAACAAATTTCTGCTTTTTTTATGTGGCCTCCTGTCTTCCTGAAGACCTGAAGATGAGATGTTTTTAAAAAGGCTTTCTGGAGGTTACTTGGTGGGGAAGGACCCTGAAGCTCCCCTTTTCTACAGAGAAGAAGGAAACAAAAAATTTCAGGAGAAAGATTATACAGGAGCTGCAGTGCTCTACTCTAAGGTAAAACACTCCCAGCTCAGTAATGTAACAATGCATATTTCTTCAGGAGAAAGAGCCATGTTGTTAAATTATTTTTTATTTTTATTTTTTTGAGACGGAACCTCAAGCTTTCCCCCTAAGTAGAGTGCCATGGTATCACAGCTCATAGCAACCTCCAACTCCTGGGCTCCAGCGAGTCTCCTGCCTCCGCCTCCCAAGTAGCTGGGACCACAGGCGCCTGCCACAACACCTGGCCATTTTTTGGTTGCAGCCATCATTGTTTGGCGGGCCCAGGCTGGGGATTCAAACCCGCCACCTTAGGTGTATGTGGCTGGTGCCCTAGCCCATTGAGCCACAGGTGCCATGCCAGCACTGCATATCTCTGTGGGATGGGACATAACATGCAGTGGGAAAAGAAGAAAATGTGGGATTTTACATTTTAATTTCTAAATATCTGTAATATTTAATGTAGCTATCTATATCTATATATTTATATAGATATCTACATATTCATGTGTAGATATCTATACTTCAAGGAGTAAAAAAAATCTTTAATGTAGCTATCTATATCTATACTCCAAGGAGTAAAAAAATCTCAAATAAATTTGGGAGAATGATTTCTATAATGGCGGATATATGCAAATTAATTCAAGCTATAAAACTTTGTTATTCTCAGTTTGGCAGATTTTAAAGGAGACGAAAACTACAATGCAGGACTGTATTATGAGTATTTGATACCTGTTGCCTTAGAACTCAGAGAACATTTCCTGTAAGAGGTCATTGCTCATGAACCACAAAATATATTTTCCCATGATTCCATGGTTGTTGGACCTGGTAGGCAAGACCTAACTGTATACTTGGAAGCCAAAGTATAAGGTAATTCTAAAAGGCCTTGGTTTCTATATTATGAACTTATCTTTACTAGCAGAATTATGCTTTGACTATTTCTCCCTGAGCCAGATTTTGGATGGGCATAAACCACTAGTAGCTGGAACTCAAATCTGGCCTTGGTATGCAATCTAGACTATTTTAAGCTCTCTGATTCCCCATGTGCTTTTTATCAACCTTTCTCCATTCTGCAACTATTTGAATTATCTGGTACATGATCAAAAATGCATTCCCAGCTGTATTGTACCAGTCAGTAGTTTGTGGCAGAGCCTTCCCATATCATTTCTTTTAAGCGTCAGTGTATGTATTTATACTCTTCATCCTTTCTATCTGGAGTGGTCCCAAATTCCACAGGCTGCTCCGGTGTGGGGAGGTAGAGAGGGAAGGAGAAATGAAGGGAGGTGACGGCTGCTGAGCATTTGGGGTGTGTAATGTAACACTCAGTTGGTCACTGCTAATGAATTTAAACATTTGTTTACTGAGTAATTTATCTATGCTCCATTAGGAGGTTGTTAATGGTCATAGAGGGGAGTAATTGCTGTTTCTGTGATTAAGTTGAGATGAACGCAGATGTATAATTAACAAGACACGGTATTTATATGATATTTATAAGTCATATAAATAGATTTTTCCTTGAATGCTAACCAGAGGCACATGAATCATTCATGGTGTTTATGTGGCTGAATAAATGTTGATTCCTTAAGCAGAATTAGCAAGGAAGTTGATTCATGTGAAGAATACTGCCATTTCTATTTTCTGTTTATCAGAATAGATTGAATTAAAGAAAACCAAAAATATCCTTTGCAAGTTACATGAGTAACATTCCTATCGCCTGAAAGACACATACCCTGGTGCATGTTCATTCGTTAATTCATGTGTGCATTCATCCATCCAATGTTAATTGCAAGTCATCTATGTGCCAGGCTCCACGTGCAAGGCTGAGGACACAGGGGTGAACAAGATAGACCCAGACTCTGTTCTTTAAGGTAGAACAGAAAAGCTATGGTGGAGTATGCCATCAATACAAAATCACCAATGTGTCAAGTGTTCTGAAGGAAAAGAATAAATTATTTGAAAATGTGTAAGATAAGAACCTGACCTGACCTGGGAGGGTCAGGTGGCCTTTCCTGCAGAGGTGGTACTTGAATGGAGATCTGATGGATGATTGGTAGTGAACTGGGTAGAAGGAGGTGTGTGATTGATCAGTGGGTGAGTGTGTGTGTGTTTGTGGTCTGAGTTATCCAACACTGAGGACTATACAGATGAAGCTCTGGGGTAGGAGAGAAGACAACAAATCTGAAGGAGTTGAAAAAATGACAGGTGGCTAGACCACAGAGAGACAAGGTCAAGTGATTCCGCATAGAACTAAGAAAAGCAGGACCTGGAACACACAGAGAATTGGAAGATGGGCAAGAAATACAATGAGACAACCTTGAAGAATGATGCAAATGACCCAATACACTCCCCTTCTCCTTTCCCTAACACATAATAGAGGTCATTATGTGTTATGTGACATTGAGGGAACTCAGATTATTTCAAACACCAGTCTAATAAAATTGTCACATATTCTTGTTCAGAATCCTGCGTACAGTCACAGAAGAGCAAATCCCAAAGAGATTTTTTAAAAAATAAAAGATTTATTTTTGTGGTCTGGTCATCACACAGCTCCTTTATTTGGCCCTTTATAAAATGGAGACACGTTGATGTGTATACCGCCCCACAGCATCAGGACATTCCCAGCTGGACCCCTCAAGCTGTCTGAGCTCAGTGCCTGGTCTAGGCTTTCATTCTGTTGACAAGGCTGCTGGGACCTCACTTAGCAGAGACACATGGGGAAATCAATGGAAATCAGATGTGTTACAAAGTGAGTTAGAACAATGGCAATTAGTGTGGGCATTTCTGGGACCCCTCAGAATAACATCTTTGCTGTAAGAGAGCCCCCTTCCCCTGTGAATTGATTTCTGAAGAATTCTGATGGTTAAGATGTGGATACTGCCCTGGGGAAAGCACTTGGCCTGGGGGGATGTGCAGTACCACAGCCTCTCATGTGTCGGTGCTGGAGTTGCTTATCATCTTTACGTGCACCCACCCAAGAAAAGCCAACGTGTTCCAGTCACAGGAGGAAGCCCGATGCGATGGAGCCCACCTATCGTTTATTTAGTCATTAGAGCTTCACAACTTGAACATGTTGCCTGAGACAGGAATCTGCCAGTCACAGCAGCAAGGATTAAATAGCCCACTGTACCCCAGGAAGGCACATCTTGGATGTAGAGACCAAAGACTTTCCAAAACTTATGAAAGAACCCTTTGTGAGCTCAGCCAGAAGATTCATGTCAAAGAAATGGAAATCCCAAGTAAAACCCATCACAGGCCAAGCTCGGGAGGGCTGGCTAGCAAACAAATTCCGAACAAGGAGGATGAAGGGAAGAGGAAAATATATGCTCCATACCCACGCGTGAAAATAATCTCCTTGGCTATAACTTTTCAAATCGGGATCTTAAAACAGCAGGTGTTTGTGGACAAGATGAAGGAAATTGTATTTGTAATACTTGGAACAATAGTACCTGCCGTTAGCAACTAATCTCAAGAAAATCACTTTCAGAGTCCAGAATAGAAGAACACTTAACTTGGAAATTGCTCTTTGCAAATATTAATCAATTGGTCCATGAAAGTCCGCAAGATACGAAAGCTGTTTTAACGAAAGTAGGTAAGACAATTGATAGTTGGAAATATCTGTGTACCTAACTCTGTGCTAAGAGAAATGGTGTGTGTGTGTGCGTGTGTGTACACTTGCCTGCTGGTGGGTAGAGAATGCTGCATTCATTCAGGTACAGGAAAAAGCTTTTTAGTTTTTGTCCTGACCAGTTAATTTTTTCTGAGTGGATGAAACTGTTGTGGTGTCATGGAAACGGAGCCATGGAAACGTATAGAAATATCAGGAGATTAAGGCTTGAGTGTTGAAGAAAATATCATGGAGAGACTGCTACCACCTGACTCCCATAGATGCTGTAAAAATAGCCTCTTTTATCTTCCTATTCCCAGTGCGAAAATCTCACTATTGGGAAAATCATGCTTGCTATTCTGCAGCTTTTCAGTACAGATAACTAATACCTAACTTGGAAAACACTCACTCATCTTAAATTGAATTGAATTGAATCAGATGCTCACTGCGGAGAACTGAGGCGGTGAAGCTCCCCTCTACATCCACGCCTCCCTCCAGCCTCCACATCTAGTACATCAGCGAGCCCCATTCATTTTATGTCATAACTGTATCTTTACCTTTACCCCAAGCTACAATGCTTGTCATCCTCCCCATCCCCCATCAAAATCCCTTCCTAGCTACTTTTATGGCACTCTCTGCTTTTATTTTCATAGCACTCACCACACTTTAAGTTCATTTATATGAGTACCAACATCACTCGTTTGTTTTATCCATTCATTCACTTATTCATCCAACAAATATTTACTGGGGGCCTCGTCTGGACCAGACACTGTTCTAGCCACTACTTATACTGTGGGGGAAAAAACAATAGATAAGGTCCCTACTTTCACAGACATTTGAATGGGCACAGAGAGGCACAAGTGGATGAGAAGCTAATAAGAATAGTGCCTACTGTCTGGTGGGAAGGACAGACATTCAATTCTTTATCCCCTCAGCATCCACAGTGAACTTCAAATACAAATCAGACTAACTCAGAGCCCTGAAATCCTTCTGATGGCTTCCCATTATCCTCAGAATACAATTCAACCTCCAAACATACCCTAACCACACCACTATCTGTGGATGGTAGTATTTTGGCTTGAAAATATCATTAGGTGAACAAATAAGATATCAAGTCTACTTGATGAGAAGCAAATAAACTCCTAAGAGAATGGGTGTCTTCTTTAAGGCCTTCATTTTCAACATCTGCCATGGTTGAGCTACATTTTGTTCTGTATCATTTTTTCTCTGTTTGTATTCAAGCAATTTTTAAAAATGTTGGTTTCCTTTTAATTTTCAGACCGTCTCCTGGAAAATTGCTCTTTGCAAGTTATTTGACCTCTCTGAGCTTCAGTTTTCTCATCTATAAAATGGGGGTGGCTGTGTTTCATATCATACATTTGCTTTGGAGATTAAATGAGCTAAAGGACACAAAAACTGCCACGAAATAAATGTTTAATTAGATGTTCTTCCCTTTGAGCAAATAAAACAGCACTCATCCTTTATTGCTGTAAATAAACAAACGGCACTGTCCTGGGAATAAGAGAATGTCACTGAAACAAAAATAACACAATTGTTTACTTCCCAGCAAGGTAATGGTTGGGGCAAGGAGGCATCGGCAGCGTGGGTCATTGGTAACCTGTCATGGTGACTGGGCAGACACCAAGCCTTGCTCCAAAGCAGGTATTTTTGTGCTGTTAACCTTCTCTGGGCTGGTGATTATGCAACATGTTTGTTCTCTGAGCACACATTGTTCTCACGCGGCCAGCATGGTCACTAAAAATCCTACCTGCTTTAGAATCTTCCTATTTGTAAATACCAGGCAATGTCACCAAAAAGGCTTACAGGCTGGGAAGAGAGGCTGAATGGATCCTGAGGTAAAGATGCATCTCCTTTTCATGTGGGGCTTACCCAGGGAAAGATGTCTTTATCTATCAGACCTTGACTTGGATGCAAGCTAGTGCTCACACTGACCCTTCACCCGGCTCTCTTGTGCACACCTGCTCTTCAAATGCTTTTAGAACTTTATTGACTTTTTTCTGATGGAAAAAGTAAAATAGGATGGGGGACAAGGGGTGGATACCGAATACATAGCAAGAATAAAGAATAAAATGAAGATCACTAGTCACTCTACCCTCTCTCTACCTCCAATAATTATATAACATTGACAGGCATTTGGTTATAGCCATGCAGGGTTTTTTTTTTCATTCCTCTATAGACATAATAAATCGTTAAAAGCATGGACTATGGACAAAGACTGCCCGGCTTACAGCCCAGCTGGGCTGCTTGTTAGCTATGGAACCTGAGAGAATTACTTTTAGCTTCTCTACCTCCAGTTTCTTCACCTATAAAATAGAAATATTCTTGGAATAGTGTGAGGATTAAAACAGTCAAATACCAAGTGGTGAGGTCAGGGTAAAGAACTGACCCCGAGTCAGCATTTTTGCACACGTGGTTAAGATGGACAAGCAAATATGTGACAACACATCGTCAGTGGGGTCAGTTCCCGACCACCAGCCTTCGGTGTGCAACTGCTAATGTGATAAGACATATAAAATAGAACAGTGCACAGCGCATAGTAGGTGCTCAAAAATGCTACTTAGATATATAATTATGTATAAAAATTGAACAGAGCGCATGTAACTGTGTGACTTGGGAAAGACGAGAAGAATGTCTGCTGTTCAGAGCACATAGTAGGTAATCAGTAAACACTTGTGGAATGAGAGAGGGACCCAGTGAATGAATGACAAAGCAGGAATGAGCAGATCAATGAGGAGAGTGGGTTGATGCAGCACAAATGCAGAGGAACCCAGTGGGAAATTTCTGACTTGAGGAGAATCTTTGCATCTTGGTGATTTTTCTAGAAATACAAGTAACACTTGCATCAGACACTCACAACCTTCTTGGCAGGAAGAGTAGAAACTCCCAGAGTCCCTCTGGGATGGAGGGGGAGGAAGGGAGCCCAACCCTTCAGCTGGGTCATCAACTGATGGTGGAGCTCTGGGTCTCCTCTGGAGGCTCAAAGGTCACGCTGGCCTTTCTGAGGGGAGGGGAAGGCTCCATCCCTGAGTCTGGCTCCTGTTTCTCTGTGTGCCTAGAAAGAGGCCGGTGATTGCAGACACGCTAGAACCCTCCCCTGAGTTCTGGAACCCCATTGCCTGTTGTTTACTTGAGAATATTTACAGCTTGCCCAGATGACAGAAATCCATCACCCACCTTGAGGTCTCTGGAAATCTCTGTAGAACTTCTCCAAGCAAAACACCCCATCCTTCCTTCCAGCTCAGACCTGGGAATTATTTCTAGCTGCTAAGCAACTCTCCCACATTCTCAGAGAAAGGCAGGGCTCTAGAATGATCCAAACATGAGTATGTCCCATCAGGGAGTTCTTAGAATTCAGCAGTCTCCCGGGGCTGGGAGAGGAGGTGTGAGGGGTGTGTCCCAGAGACACAGCGGAGCCAGCAGGTTTGCCTGGGCCTCGCGGGACGGAGGGTGGTTTCACCCTCACCGCTCACGGCAGGGCCTGCTTTGCACGCTTGTTCAATGCCATTACATCACTCTGCTCCAGTTACGGGCAATCCAGTGAGTTGCAGCCACAGTCTTTCCCTGAGCTCCAGTGCAAACCAACCGGCCTCTCCATCCTGGAGGCTGACGGCGTGTGAAGGACAAGCCGATTCCCGGCGTCCTCCTGTTGGGCCCAAGAGGCCGAGGGTAAATCTGCGGGCCGACAGCAGAAATGGCCAGACGTCAGGGACACACACCCCTATCCTTTTCTTTCTTTCTTTTGTAAGAAACATGATTTGAATCCAGTGTGTTTTACCTGACAGAGTCCAGGCCAGACCCCCTGCTCTGCTCCTCTCTGGCCATTTGGACCCAGCCAGGCCCCTTCAGCTTGCGGAGCCTCAGAGTCTGTGGCTGTGAAACGAGGCTCATCCCGGGGCCCATCTCCTCGGTGGGACACTTGGGGACCGGGAGCAGCCACGGGAGGCGCTGAGCATAGCGCTGGCTGCGCCTTCCGCTCGATAGAGGCCTTTCACCACCAATTAAGATGCCCGGTCCATATTATTTAGGCCTTTTAGTGCCGGCTCTCCCTCAAATACACTACTTACTTTTATTTATTTTTTTTTTAAGTAAAAGCTTTTCTAAAGTAAAAAAAAAAAAAATCTGCACTGAACAGGGCAGAAACCATAAATGAGTAGCTCGATGAATTGTACAGAGTGCATGCCACCATGGAACCACCACCGACATGCCAGACCACCGTGCGCCCCTGCTCATTCACGACTGCCACTGTTCTGGCTTCTAGTACTATACATTAATTTTTTAAAATGAAATCATTGCCCTAATCACCACCCAAATAGAGACAGAACATTTCCAGCAGCTGCGTTTGATCCCCATCCAAAGAGAACTGCTCATTTGATGACTTGTTTCTGAGTTTCCGCAGGTGAAATTGAAGGGGTGAAATAGTGTGTAATGTGTGTGTTTGGCTTCTTGCACTCAACTATATGCTGGTCGTGTGGAGCCGACACTCATTTCTGCTCTTTGCTGTAAAATGTTGCATCGTATGAACACTCCATCATAGGTTTGTCTATTTTATTTTTAATAAATACTTTTTTTTCCCCAGACTTTTGCTATTACATATAATGCTGCTAGGAACATTACTGTACATGTCTTTTGGTGTGTGTCTATGCCCCTTTCTGTTGTTCTATATATTTAAGTGTGAAATTGGCTATATCACAGGGTCCACATGTGTTAGTTTCAATAGATAATACCAAACGGTTTCAACATTGGACCGGTTTCTATGAGAGAAGTACACCAGAGTTCCACCCTCTCTATGGTGGCCTCAGAGCTTGTGACGACAAGTTCCTTGTCACAAGTTAGGGTATATATCCTACTGGGTATGGAGTGGCAGCTCATTGTAGCGTTCATTTGCCTTTCCCTGATAAGTCAGATACTAAGAGCTCTTTTATTGGCCATTTTCACATCCTCTTTTATAAATTGCCTTCTCAAGTCTTTTTGTCCATTTTTCTATTGAATCATCTACATTTTTCTTACTGACTTAGGTTAGTTTAAAAAAATATATTATGGATACATAATCCCGTGTTAGATAAAACATATGAAAATACCTTTTTCCACTGTACAGTTTTCTTGTTCATTCTCTTGACACTATTGTTTACTAAAGAGAAGTTTTAAATTTTGATAGAGTTTAATTTATCATTATTTTTCATGTGGTTGGTACTTTTAATGTCCTGTTTAAGAAATCATTGCTTATCCTAATGCCTTGAAGGTACATTCCTATATTTCCTTTTTTCTAAAAGGTTATTGTTTACCTGTTCACATCTGCGGTTGAGTTTTGTAACTAGCGTGAGGTAGGGAGTCATTATTCTTTTTTCTTTTCTTTTTCTCATATAAGAATCCAATTGACCCAGCTCCATTTGTTATAAAGGCCTACATTCCGCATTGGAGAGTAATCACGTTATTGTCAGAAATCTGGTGACCGTGTATGTGGGGGTCTTCTCTGGATTTTAATTCATTGGGTTGTCTGTTCTCTTGTCATCACTGCATTTTCTTAATTACTGTAGCTTTATGATAAACCTTAAGATTTGGTAGTGCAAGTCTTCCCGATTTCCTCTTCTTTGAGGTGGTCCTCACTAACAACTTGCTAATTTTTATACATACCCCCCCCTTGAGATTTCAATTTTGGCTACGTTGAACCTATGGACCAATTTTTTCTTGGAAGAATATTAAGTCTTTTAATCAATGATAGCGCTCCTCTTTTATTTAGGTCCTCTCTAACTTTAAAGTAATGCTTTGTAGTCTTCCGTACAGAAGTCTTACATACACATTTTTCCCTAGATGCCCCTATTTTATGCTTCTTTGATATTATTATACACGTTATTTAAAAAATTTCATTACGTGATTGTAATTGACATACAAAAATACAATTGGTTTTGTATATTGACCTTGTATCCATTAATCTTACTAAATTCAGTTATTAATTTTAATAGTTTATATGTAAATGTAAAACTTCTGTGTATACAATCAAATCACCTGCAAATAATAACATTTCAAGTGCAGTGTTGGGAGAAAAATTATTTACATTTCCAATTTCTGGAATAGACATGTCCCTTATTACAACATTTATAACAAAACAAATGATTTTTACTACCTTAAAATGTTTAACTTGCGATTTTCTGTAAACAGATCCATGTCCCCAAAGCAACACCTACCCTACTTCTTTTTATTTATTTAATTAATTAATTATATTAAATTATAGCAGCGTACATTAATACTATTATGGGGTACAGTGTACTGTTTCTATATACAATTTGAAATACTTTCATCCAACTGGTTAATGTAGCCTTCATGTCTTTTTCTTAGTTATTGTGTTAAGACATTTATATTCTACATTTAGAGAGAGTCACATGTACCCTTATAGGATGAACCATAGGCGTGATCCCACCAATCACCCTCCCTCCACCTACCCTTCTCCCTCCCCTCCCTTCCCTCTCCCCTCTCCTATATTCCTGGGCTAAAATTGGGTTATAGCTTTCCTATGAAAGCTATAAATTAGTTTCATAGTAGGGCTGAGTACATTGGATATTCAGATTCCAAATGAACCCCCAAATTTCTTACATTGAAAGAATGTTTGTCTTTTTCTTTTTACTATGCTGGGGTAGAACCTAATCTTCAAGGGCTGATGTACTGAAAGAGTAATTACAAGTTTGCACATGCACTAGCAAGGAATCTGTCCACAGTGCAATGATTTCATACAAGTTTTAATTGGTAAATATTTTTCAAAACATGTTATTTTCTGGCTTGGTGCCTGTAGCTCAGCAGCTAGGGCGCCAGCAACATACACCTGAGCTGGTGGGTTTGAACCTAGCCTGGGCTTGCCAAACAACAATAAGAATGGTAACTACAACCAAAAAATAGCCGAGTATTGTGGCAGGCGCCTGTAGTCCCTAGTCCCAGCTACCTGGGAGGCTGAGGCAAGAGAATCGCTTAAGCCCAAGAGTTTGAGGTTGCTGTAAGCTATAACTCCATGGCACTCTACCCAGGGGACACAATGAGACTCTGTCTCAAAAAAAAAAAAAAAGTTAATTTCTATCCAAATGTGAATGGATACTTTGTTCAATATAATCATCAGTATCAACTGAGATTCTAGAATTTAGAGATGGGATGGCAAATACATGACATATGGGCCCCATGGCCATCTCCTGGAATCATGGAAGACATTGCTAATCAATCATGACATTCTCCACCATATGGCCCAGAAGTGGCCTCAGAATCCTTCTCAATTTAGGGCCCTAAGCTATCAATATCACCAATTAATTAGATTTGTCTCATAAAATGAAACCTATTTGCCACTGTTAACTTAGAATTTCTGGCTGCATTTACCTCCACTATATATCCTTAAAGCTCCTAGACTCTTTCTGCTTCTAACATAATCATCCCAAATTTTTCTCTGAGTTGTCTACATCATGTGAGCTGTGATTGAATCATACTGCATTTAAAGTGGTATCAAAGAAGATGACTGGCTGGCTGCCTCCGGCAGGCCTGTTTGGGTAGGCAATTCCTTAGTGAGGTAATCTCAGGACAGGACCTAGACATCACCTTTGCAGCTTATAAAGCTTCATTCAATCAGCTGTCCCTGAGTTTATCAAGCTCCCGGGCACTGACTCATAAGGAAACTAACAAGAGAAAGATTAATAAATCAGAATGCCAATTGCCTGATTTGTACCAGAGGCATAAAACTTTCCAAAGGGTAGAAACTGGTTTTCACCACCCAAGAGATTCACTCTCTTGCATAGAGCTATCTGCAGAACTGAATTAGCAATTGGAGGTTTAGTGGCTCAGAGCATAGTCTGGAATAGGACCTCAGAATCAAGGTCATCTCAGGTCGGTTGCCTTCTATTTGTAATTCATAGTTTTCCCATCTTTATATTGGGGGAGGGCTAACGGTAATTACTTCTGAGGATTCAGGGCACTGATGCATACACACCACTTACCAGCTTAGAATCAGGCACATAGCAAGCAGCCAATAAATGTTAAATTATTATATAGACTCAGCACAAAGAGATTTGGATACGTCTAAGGAATGTTTTGTCCAGACTATGGAAAAATCTTTGAACTCCCTGCTTCTTAGATGTGAGAATCATCAGGTTTTGTCACGTTCAAAGTATCTGTCACTTTCTGTCAGATAGTTTTGAATGAATGCTAACAAATTCATAAACACCCAATCTCGGTTCTTTGGATTTAATGCCCATGTCCATCATCTTCTAAAACTATTTGCTATCATCAGATAAAATAAAAGGACTAGGTGCTTACATTTATATTGGTCATGTTTTAACTCTGGGGATAGAGGCTGGTCATCTTGCTTAGGTAACAGACTAACAGAGAATTTGACAAGCCTTGGGATAGACCAGGAGGGGCACCAAGGTGCAGGTGTGTGCGTGTTTATTGTAATTTCATTGAGAGGAGGTGAAGATGTAAATACCCCCTGAGTGGCTCCTGTATGTCACAAGCTCATCACACATACTATCTTACTTCATTTTCATAACAACCCTGTAACCTTGATATTTGTATCTACACTTCATGGATGGGGTCTAGAAGGTAAAATAACTAGCTCACGCCCTCCCCACCCACACTCTCTCCATGTCACCTTCCTTACTGGCTACTCTTAGTTGAATCTTCAGAGGTTGGAATTTCTTCTGACCTCATCTCAAAGATCGTAGTTTGAAGATTAGCATGATCACTAAATCTTTGTCCACTGATACAGAGGTGAGGAGACAGAGAGCTGTGAGGAGGTCCAGAACAATGATACCCAACAGGAGAGGAGATAGTTAAACCAGCGGCTCTCAGACTTGAGTGTGCATCAGATTCATGCAGAGGGCTGGCCATGTTTTGCTGGGCCCCACCTGAGAGAGAGAGGAAGAGGGTGGGCAGGGGAGACGGGGAGGGTCTGGGATGGGGCCCAGAATTTGCACTGCTGACAAATTCACAGCAGATGCTGATGTTACTGGCTCTGAGGTTACACTTGGAGAAACGCTGGCTGATTTAAACAGGAGACTGAAAGAAACAGGAGGAAACCAGAATGGGAAAGACAGTGGGTCAGAGTGTTGTGCACAGTGAGAACGCTCCCCTCCTATAGCCCCACATCCTGTGTCTTACAGGATCCAGGCTCTGGCCTGTCATGTCCCTCACCACTCCAATGTGCCCACTGATTCTGAGCGCTGGATCTGTGGCTGGCCAGGGCATGGGCAAGGAGGGCCAAGCGGTGGAGAAGGAGTGAGGCAGCTGTGAACTGGCTGAGTCAGACAGCAGCTCTTTTCCCTGCCAGCACCCAGGTCACCCTTTCCAGAGAGAGAGAACAGACTTTGGTATGGTCCTTGGCAGGGAGGGGTGGATAAGATTAGAGCCACAGCAGGTGGCAGGCCCTCTTGGAATTTCTAAGGTGAGGGGTATGGACAGACAGGCCTCCAAGAGGGAAGGCTCAACCCACAAAATTGGCTCCTGAATCACTCACTTGTGTTTCTGCCCTGATATTTTAAGCCAGTCAAGCCAAAATTTTCCTATTAAACAGCTCCCCATGCACCTCTCAACCTTCACCTGATTGCAAAACAGGAGAAAAACTGAAGAGGAGGCTCTTTGGACCCTTATCCTGGTAGACTTGGAAACTCACCTGGGGAAAGGGAGCATGAGAATGTTAAGCCATTTGCTACTTACTAACCAATGTTGGACTTCAGGTCTGGAATTCAGTTTAAAGTAGATAGAGAAAAATATTTCCTTCTTAACAGATTGTCCTTGGGCAAAGAAGAATGTCAACAAACCTAAGAAAAAAGCTTTATCTGCAGTTACCTGCCTCTGCAGAGGTGTTTGTTTTTATATCTTTCTAGCTTCATATGTTGCTTTAGGTGAAAATAATAGTGATTAATTTCAGGCATTGTTGGCTTTTACTGAGCAATAGGTTTGAAGGATTCCTGAGAGGCCTATTTTGTTGTCCTTGAAAGACAGATATGAAGTTAGATGGTTCTAGTCATTTTGAGAGGCAAGGAGAGGTTAATTTATGTTCGGCAAGCATTTCTTGAGCACCTACTGTGTGCCAGGCACTGTGTAAAGAGCACTGGACCCAGTGGGTTAAGACTTGGTTGGAGTCCTGCCCGGCTCTGTGGCTTCCCAGCTGTGTGTTGCTTTGTTTTTCAGAGCTTAAATTCCATCTCTTAAATGGGAATGCACACAGCACATGGGGTTGCTACAAAATGGGTTTGAGAATTCTAAAAAGCTGTGCAAGTACCAGGTGCCATTCTCTTGGTGTTGAGCTGCCTTCTCTTGGCATTATTCATAAGAACATTACTGTGTGGCCTGGGGTTAGCGCAGTGCTTGGCACAGAGAGGGTGCTCAGAAGCCATTTGTGGAGGGAGGAAGGGCAGTCTCAGGAGTAGATCCTGAGCACCTGTGTTTTAGGTTCATGTCTTCCCAGAGGGCAGTGAAGGTTAGGCAAGAGCTGACCTGTGGCCATGGTCCTTCATTCTTGGTCAGGCTGGGCACTAGCCCATGTTCTCTTGCCTACTGACCACTGATTCTGGAAAGAGGATTTTGTTTCTGAGCTGAAGTTCCCTCTGAAAAACAGACACAGTTCCTCTACTCTGCCCACTTCACCGGGCTGTTCTGAGGATCAGAATTGACTAGATAGTAGCTGTGCCTTGAAAATTGTGAAGTGCAGTAGAGAAAAGCTATTTGCCTCTATTTTTATATACAACCATCTAACACTAAACTTCCCAGCAAAAGGCTTAAAGAGGGTCATTTTTATATGGAAGGCTTGTTAGGATTCTGCTTTCTCATGAACTTGGGGAACTACTGTGGAAAGTTAAAAACTTTACAACAAAGATATTTGCACAAGAATGTTTATTACAGCCCAATTCATAATTGCGGCATAGTGCCCATAGACCAGTGAATGGATTAACAAATTGTGGTATATGTACACCATGGAATATTATACAGCCATAACAAAGACAGAGACTTTACCTCTTGTATGTTCACCTGGATGGAACTGGATCATATTCTTCTTAGTAAAGTATCTCAAGAGTGGAAAAAAATACCCAATGTACTCAATATTATTATGAAATCAATATGTAATCACCTACACTTTCATATGAAAGATAAATCACAATTATAGCCCAGAAAGAAGGAGAGAAGAGGAGGGTGAGGGGAGGGAGTGGAATGGGTGGCAGGAGGGAAATCAGTGGGACCTCACCTACTGTGCATATTGCAAGGGTACATGGCAAATATATTAATAGTAGAGTATAATTGTCTAAACACAACAAATAAGTGAGGTGAACACTATGGTAACCAGTTTGATGTAAACATTCCAAATGGTATATAAAATCAACACATTGTGTCCCATAAGTGCAGTCGTGTACACAGTTCTGATCTAATAAAAAAAAAAAAGGTAAAAAAAGCACCTTTATGAGAACCTTTAGCAGGAAGTCCACAGTACAAATAATAGGGAAAAGAGGTGAATAAGAATATTGCAAAAGGGGAAGAAGGGAAATACCCACCAAAGGTGAATAAGAATATTGTAAGAGGCAGAGAAAAGAACTACCGACCAATAGGCAGCAAGGAGGAGGGCAGGGAGGAGAATGGGTGAAGGGTGGTCAGTGGGCCACGGAGGATGGGAGCTGATTAGAGCAAGACCCACTGATGGAGCTGTAGACTGACCTCTGGTCAGAACGGGTGAAGGGTGGTCAGTGGGCCATGGTGGATGGGAGCTGATTAGAGCAAGATCCACTGATAGAGCTGCAAACTGACCCCTGGTCAGAACGGGTGAAGTGTGGTCAGTGGGCCACGAAAGATCGGAGCTGATTAGAGTAAGATCCACTGATGGAGCTGCAGACTGACCCCTGGTCAGACTGACTGGTGTGGCTGGGCCACACAGGTCCAGGTTCTCCCCCCTTTCTTCAGTGCTGGCATTTACAGGGCAGAGCCCCCTGCTCTGCTAACTGCAACCTGAACCATGTCTGGCCGCCTCCACAGGAGGTCACTCTCCAAATATCTGTAGGGGTCAGACCAGGTGTATAAACAAGCAAAATTTACAGGGCAAAGAAAAAGGGAGTTCTGGAAACTGCGCAAAGTCAAAAACACACACCTGAGCTAAAGGCAGCAGCGGCTCCTGTTAATTAAATCCATCTGTTATTTGATTCAGTGTTTTCAGATAGTGAACTTTTGAAGGCAAGGAAAAAATGTAGATTTTTAAAGGGAAACTTCCTGATCTTAAATATTAGAAATACCATGTGCAGCCAGTGAAATGTCTCCTTGATTTACTTGTTTGCATCTCTGGATTAAAGCCTCATATGTCTCTCAACCTCACTTTTATTAATTTGTGTGAATTTCTCATAGGAACTAGAAACGCAAACCCTATGTCTTCACTGTTTTAGCACACCCTGGCCTGGTCTCTCTGAGGGTAGCTGCTGGGCATGTGTTGGGACCGGCCATAAGGTGCAGTGATTCTGAGTGCGGGCTCTCGAGTTGGACCACCCTGGGCTGGAATCCCTGCTTTCGCTATTCCCAGCTTCATGATCCTGAATCAGACGCTTAGCCTTTCTGAGCCCTGGGTTTCTAATCTGACAAGGAGTTAATTATACTTTGTTCTTTAAAGGGGGTACTGTGAGGATTAAGTGAAATATATATAAACTACTTGTGGCCATGCCAAGCACAAGGCAAACATGGAATAAATGTAAATATTCTCATTGTTAATAGCAGTTGAGTAGTTAGCTCTAAAAGCATTTTCATTTAATCTCCCTCAACATTCATCTTGAAAGTAGCAATTCTCTCTCCAACTTCTAGTATATATTCCAGAGTCCTGGGCCCAGTGCAGGTGTTCAAAGCTGGATGATGACGTTTGCCACCATCACCATTGACATTGTCACCATGCTTGTCACCATACCATTTACTGGGCACCATTGTGTCCCAGTTCCTGCACTGGGTCCACATCTGCTCTGTTCATGTTCTCAGGCAGCCCTGTGAACTAGGAATTATCCCTCTCTCCCCACTGATGAATGAGGATGATGAGGACCTAGCCCAAGGCCACCACTAAGGAACATCAGAGACAGAGTTCAGCCCCGACCTCCTGAGCACAGAGCCTGCGCTGTCTCCCTCACACTGTGCTCCTGAGTGATCTGGGTGATGGAGGTGGTGGGCGTTATAGATTATGCAACTGGTCTTGGCTCGCTTGACATTCTGAGGTGTGCGTCCCATTGCATTTTGGTACATTGCTGTCATTTTGTCTTTTTCAGATGGCTGATAGCAGTTTATTTATAACTGAGAACTGACAGTCTGTTTACCCAAATAGCTCTTTGAAAGGTTCCAATTATGGTTCTGCCACATCTCTGAAGGGTAGTGATGGAAAGCCAAAGCCAGGTTATCTGTGCTGCCTGCTTCGCCATGAAACACAGCATCATGCCGATCTTTGAGAGAAGGCCTTGGCGGAGGCAGAGATACCCAGGCCCCAAGAGAGGTCAATATAAACACAACCTGGAGAGTGGATGCTGGCCACCTTCCAGTTGTGTCCAATGTTGTGGTTAATTCTCCCAGACAGGCCAATGTGTCACAGATATAGCTAGGAAGTCCTTGTGTGACTTTAGAAAGGTAGGTTTCTTCCTAGCCCGAACTGACAATCCCAGCCATGTGTATGTGGCTTCCCTTCTCCCTCTGCCCCATCGTCAGGATAAGTGAGTTAAGCCCCAGAGGCCTTTCTGTCTGTCCACAGGATGAGCAGCTATGGGAGCAAGGCCCTCTGCCAAGCTCCAGAGCTACACCAGAGAGACGGGACTCTGAATCCTCATCACGTTGGAGGAAGCAATGAGACCAAACTTGTTAATTTGCAAACTGGGTGTCTGGCTGCCCTTTGTTCCAGTGTCACCCTGCACTTTTGAGTGAGCCTGCATGGAAGTGGAAGAACTGAATCAGCAGAGGCAGCGTAGCGCAGAGAAGCTTATCAGCAACTGTCTGCCACAGACTTGCTATATGAGCTCGGGCTTGCTGCTTTGCCTCAAATCACACAGTCTGGGCTCATTTCCCAGCCTGACCACACACTAACTGTGTGACTCGAGCTGTCTGGTAAGTTCCTCTGGGCCTCGGTTTTATTGTCTGCAAAATGGGGATAATAGTAACTTTCTCACAGAGTTTTGTAAGAGTTTAAATAAGATAAATGTGTATAAAATGCTTAACACTGTGTCTGGCACATAGTTAGTGCTGAATAAATGTTGGCTATAAAAATATTAAAATTTTGTAAGTGTTAGTAATTGTATTATTGGGGGTTTCAGGCCTCAGTGCTCAGTCTTGCTCTCTTTAATAGCTATGCTCACCCTGTAGATGACCTCATTCTCTCATGACTTTAAATACCATTGCCAAATTTGTACCTCAGGTGTCCACTCCTCTCCCGAGCTTCCTCACACACACATTATGTGGATCTATGAACATTGCTGTCTATATCTATTTTTGTATGGTTTTTTTTTATTAAATCATACTGTGTACATTAATGCAATCATGGGGTACAGTGCAGTGTTTTCATATACATTTTGAAATACTCTCATCAAACTGTTAACGTAGCCTTCATGTCATTTTCTTAGTTATTGAATTAAGACATTCATACTCTGCTTTTATTTTTGTATGTTTTTTGCATAGCAAGTTCATAGGCCTTTAAAACCCTACACGTCCCTCACTCATTCCTGTTTATCCCCCTGCTCCACTCAACCTTCGCCTTTCTCAGCTTGGTAATGTCAGCTCCATCTTTTCCTGACCCTGAAGCCCGAGGTGTGGAGTCAGCCTTGATGCCTCGGTCTCATCTCCCTCCCTGTCTTCCCTCAGCAGATCCTGCTGCTCTGTGTTCAAACACATCCAGGATCTGCTGACTTCGCACCTCCTCTCTCGCCCAGCCCGCCCTCTTCTCCCTGGCCTGCCTGTGTCCGCCCTTGCCCCCTTCAGCACACTCTCACGCAGTGGCCTGTTGAAACGTAAGTCAGATGCTGTTGCTGCTCTGCTCAGGGACCCCCAGCGCTTCCTATCACCCTGAGAGAGAAACGCCATTTTACAAAGCCTGCAAGGCTCCTCCTGCCTGGGCCCACTGAGCTCCCTCCTATCACCCAACCCTCTCCCGCTGGGCTGGGCACCAAGGATGCTCCCTCCAGGGCCTTTCCCTTCCAATCCCTTTGGCCCAGAATGGTCTTGCCCTGGACATCCACGTGGCTCAGCCCTCATCTCCCTCAGGTCTAGCTCACATGGTGCCAGAGAAGGCGTCCACGTATACCATGTAAGGACAACCCCACCCTGTCCTCCTTTGCTCTCTCGCTCATTATCCCACCTTCCTTTGCTCCCATAGCACGAATCCCGCTCTGACCTAGCCTGCATTTTTGTTATTGCTGTTTACTGCCTCTCTCCCCTACGGGAACATAAGCTCCAGCAGAGCAGGATTTTGTTCATTCGTTTCACGCATTCTCATTGTCATAACAGGGCCTGGTGCCTAATGCAATTGAATGAATATTGTCTTCTTGTGAATGAATAAATGAAAGAAGGAAGGACGATTTGTCACCAGCTTCACTTTTCCTAACTTTAAAGAGCAGTGGCTGACTAGATGCTCTGTCAAAGGTCCCTTATAGCTTAAACATTTTATGACTCCACTAGGTCAGCTCAATTCTCATGCACTGGTCTCAGCATGCATCTCTGAGCAAGGCCAGATCACTCAGGAGCCTGAGTGCTTCCTCACAGTAAGCCACCCTCTGCCAATATGCAAAGTCTCATGGACAGAATCAGATTGCCTTTAAAATCACAGTCTTGAGTAAACGTCAAACCCACTCACAAGTGCAGGCTAGTTTCCCATTGCCCTCTTTCCTGACCCAACCACCCCACATGATTCCCTGCCCCGCCGGCGGCTGATCTCTGATTGCTTCACCTGGGCTTCCTGGCCTTCCAGCTTCATGGCTGGGTCTGGCCAATGGAAGCAGGAGATGAGAGTCAGGAACAGAGAGGGACTGGAGTGTGTTGTCCCCATCCCACTCTGTCTAACTGCTGCCATCTGGCCACAGTCTGAGAACCCAGCCCCGGCCCGACAGCCTCGCTTCTTAGCTCCAGCTCCCACAGGACTCTCACACTCGACTCCGCTTTCTTACTGGCTCAAGGGCTGGGAGGGTCGTCTTACTGCTGTAGCCCCTAACTAGAGTCCTCATGGCCTCGTGACCTTGTCCATAATTCCTTCGTTAGTGTCACTTCAGTTAAACCCTGTGAGTGGCATCCTGTTCTCGGGCTACCCAGCGATGGCAGCAGGCAGTGAGTCTGTTTCTCTGTATGCTGACAGGCACAGGAGGTGGAATAGGTCAGGATTCCTGAGTGAACACTCAAGCCTGCATGTGTGTGGAGCAGACCGTTGTTTAGAACTGGGCCTAGAGATCTCTCACAACCTGGGGAGAGAAATGAGTGAGTCCTTTCTGGGGGAAACTGGGATGGATTAACAGGTAGTGGAAGTTCCACGGATACTTAGTGCAGAGTGCGGGTAGAAATAGCTGGCCCGATGTCAGTTAATTTTAACATTCTTACTGCCCAAAGGAAATGCTTTACTCATCCCTCTGTATGGTACCTGGAAGAAAACTCACTCTGCTTGCCTTTCTTTTAAATTCTTCACTTTATCTTTATTTGGAACAGTTCTTCACATTCCTGAAGAAACAAACCTTAAATCCAGATTGCTGGGTGACAGGGTAGTGGCAGAGTGCCAGGAAACATATTATCATGTGTGCTAACCCTGTTTAAGAAAACAGATCATTTTAAACTCCAGAAAATTACATAAAAAATGAATTGAAGCATGACCCCGGGGCCCTAGTAGAGGGAATGTAAGATGAGACCATAATACAAACTGAGAGAAAAATAAAACAAAAAAAAATAAGGAAAGAAAATAAATATGTTGGGAGGGGCAAAAGAGTTGAAAAAAAAAAGCCACGTTAATAATAAAGGAAAATATTTTCTTTACCTTTGTACTTTTGCTAGGGATAGACACATATCTCTGCAGAGATATGTGTTTCAAAACAGAGTATTTTAGTTAATCTGGGCAATGTAGCCATCTCCGCAATGAAGAATGAGCTAGGCATCCACATACTATGAAAGGCACTGAATTCGCAGGGGGGGAGGCTGCAGCCGGCCAGGTTTTACACAGCAGAAGGCAGCAGTGATTTGTGTGTGTTTATCGCACCTTTGTAGGACGCTGAACATGTGCATTCTTCAAAGCAGGAAGGATTTGAGTGCCCTGAATCGGGAATGCTCTGACTCTGCTAGATCAGCGGTTCTCAACCTGTGGGTCGAGACACCACTGAGGGTCCAATGACCATTTCACAGGGGTCGCCTAAGGCTATAGGAAAACACACATTTCCCATTGTCTTAGGAACCGTGACACCACTCCTCTATCCTCTCCAGGCAGGTCCACTCACATACCAGTAGCTGGCATGGTGACATCATCCCGCCAACCCCATCACATACACCCAGTACAAATACAGCAACAAAAATAATTTTATGGTTGGGGGTCACCACAACACGAGGTACTGTATTAAAAGGGTCAGGGCCTTAGGAAGGTTGAGAACCACTGTGCTAGAGAGATGAGAAGGGGGTGAGCAGAGGCTGAGAACTGGGAGGAAGGCCTGGGGAGGGTGGACTCTCCTGCACGGCCAGATCCTCAGTTTGGCCAGATCCTCAGTTTGCTGATGCCGAGGCACTGCCAGAGCTCCAGATGCAGCTCACAGGAGATCTGTGACCTGGGACCTGGCCAGCCTGCATGCACTTTCTTTTCTTTTCTTTCTTTCTTTCTTTTGTTTAGCAGGCCAAGGCTAGGTTTGAACTGACCAGCCCTGGAGCATATGGCCGGCGCCCTAACCACACAGCTATGGGCACCCAGCCAGTCTACATATACTTTCAATAGAGCCCTAAAATGGTGGTGGATCCTGAGATGAACTCCTTGTCTCCTCTTAGTTCCATCAGCAAGGCCATTTGAGAATCTTTCTGAATCTTCTGACCTGTAATAGCTCGCCGTGTCCCTCCTTTGTCTGAGTGTCCATGTGCCTGGGACTTAGCACCCAGCAGTTTTCCTCTCCCAGCAGACTGGCAGCCATTTTTTAATACCAGCACACAAAAGCTTTGTGATGCATTATGTTTATTCTTTATTTTCTCTGATGAGTTAAGGTAATTCATCATGTTTCTTTTTTTAGTCTTGGTAGACAGGACCCTCACAGTAAATTTAATAACATTCAAATTACTTTTTTTCGTTAACAGAAAGACTTTTTCTTTTTTTTTTTATTGTTTGGGATTCATTGAGGGTACAAAGAATTAGGTTATACAGATTGCATTTGTTAGATAAAGAAAGTCCCTCTCATACTTGGGTCCTGTCCCCAAGAGGTGTGCCATACACCGTGATCCCCATCACTTACCCTCCTCCCCTCTCCTTGCTACCTCATTCCCCTCCTCCACCCCTTGTATTAGCTCATGTACTGCGTTCATATTAGAATTGAGTACATTGGATTCTTGCCATGCTTTACTAAGAAGAATGTACAAGCTGGGGTATATGCATACCATGGAATTCTATTTAGCCATTGAAAAAGATGGAGACTTTATATCTTTTGTATCAACCTGGATGGAGGTGGAACACATTCTTTTTAGTAGATACTTTTTCTTTAATGCAAATCGTATGCAGGAGTGATACAGCTATACAAGGTGATATTCTGAGTGGAGCAGAGTCGGAAAGCCCTATCTGTCTGGCTCCTTCTCACTACCTACTTTCCTTAACGGGCTCTCACTCCCCTCTAAGAATCTTCACAGGGTAGGGAAATCTTCTCACACAAGACCCAGAAACCACATACCATGAAAGAAAAGACTGATACATTTGACTGTGTTAAATCAGTTTCCATTTTTTAAAAAAAAGACACCCTAAGTAAAATGTAGTAAGTGGGCAATCAAGTGGGAAAAGATATTTACAACTCTTATAGGAAAGAGAAGAGTTTGTTTCTGGGTTATACAATAAATTTTACAAATGAACCCAAAAAAGATACAACCTTTAATATATATTAAAAAAGGGAAGACTCTTCTTTTTCTTTTCTTTTTAAACAAGTGTATGCTTTAATTTTTTTTTTCTTTTTCTGAAGAGACAGAGTCTCACTTTGCCACCCTTGGTAGAGTACTGTGGTGTCACAGCTCACAGCAACCTCCAGCTCTTGGGCTTAGGTGATTCTCCTGCCTCAGCCTCCCAAGTAGCTGAGACTACAGGCGCCTGCTGCAATGCCTGGCTATTTTCTTCTTGCAGTTTGGCCGGGGCGGGATTTGAACCCTGTACCCATCCAATCAACATGCACAAGAATGGCTGTAACAGCTAAGAACTGGGAATAACTCAAATATGCTTCCCCAAGAGAATGGATAAGTAAACTGTGGCACATTCCTGCCATGGAGTACTGCATAGTGATGAAGCAAGGATGAGTCACAGCTACACGCAACAACAGGGGCAAATCTCGTACACGGAGCAAAAGGCATCAGATCCGAAAGAGAGCATTAGATCCATCAAGAGGAGGCAAAACTCATCAGTGGTACTGGAAGCCGGTGATTAATTACCTTTAGGGAGGGAGGACTGACTTTGAGGGGACACTGAAGGCCCATCTGGGGGCAGGATATGTTCTCTGCCTTCATTTGGGTCATGGTTACCCGGGTGTGTTCATATGGGGAAGAGTCAAGTCCAGTGCTTAGGATTTTTCCCTTTAATATGTGGGAGGTGCATCTCACTGAACAGGCAATTTCTGGAAAAATTATAGTAAGTTCAGGTTTAAAATACATAATTTTTTAAATTACAAAAAAGGACAAAAGATACATACACATACGCACACATATTGATATAGATGTACAATTTCCAGGAGAGGGAACTGACCAGTGAAGATAAGATGGTCAGCCTGACGAGTAATCAGGAAATTATAATTGAAAGAACAATTTCAGACATATCAGATAGGCAAATGTTTGAAAAGTATGATGACAACTACGTGAGGATGTGGGGAAATTCTGCTGTGCTTTTGGTGAGTATGAAAACTGGTCTAAGCTCTGTGCTGAGTAATTGGCAACGCTGAGACGTGGAGCTGCACAGACATGCAGAGCCCCTGTGGGCAGCAATTCTCCTAGATATATATTTAATACAGATATAAAATATATTATATATATAAGTATGTTATATACATGTATTTTCTATATACACACATATGTATAGTCTAGAAAAAATCTCCATGTATCTAAAATGATCCAGGTACAAGGAGCTCATTGTAGCAGTCTCTGTAATAGCAAACACTTAGAACCATGCTAAATGTCCATCATCACATAAGTGGGCAAATAAACTATAGTTTATTCAATCAACAGAATGCTTTTTAGCAGTTAAAACAAATAATTCAGATCTCCCTATAGCCATGTGGATAAATTCCAAAACCATAATGTGGAGCAGAAAAGGCGAGCTGTAGGACGACAGGTATGCTGCCATTTGGATAAGGTGAAACACCAGTATGTCATGCTACTCACGTCTGTACATGTGGCATACCTCCGAGAAGAGGGACAAAGGTACCGGTTTGATTCTCTTAGAAACTCAGGGCCAAATTATTCTTAAAATGGAATAGGTACGCACTAAAGCTCCCACCAGCAAAACAGTAAGAGGCAGATGCAGGGAGGGAGAAGAGAGAAAGAATCCCATTAAAGATATTCAGAATTTTGCCATCTGTAAAGCCACAGGATGTTATGATTTCTGCGTGTATGTAGATTTCGTGTCTTATGGTTAGGTGTTGTTTTGTCTTCAGTTGTAGAAGGGAGAGCAGCATAATCTGTCAATGCTTATGTTTTCTAAATATCATAATCCAGCTCTTTTTAAACCGTTTTCCTCTGGGCAGATGAAATCTTGATCCCTGGCTAGAGATTATACTCCGACCACACAAACAGATCTCTTATGTGTGGGACTGCCAAAGAGCACCTGCAGCTCAGTTTAACCCATCGTCTCTCAGGGAATAATAGAGGAAAGGCACATCCTGCTGTCACAGGCCAGAGTCCCGTCTCTCCACATGACATACGGCACGTGTTCTGTCTAAATAAAGCCTTTATTTAATGAAATGCACTTGCCCCAAAGCCTTGTGCAACTCTAGCTCTGTCCCACGTTGCTCCATAGGCAAATGGCGAGTAAGTCCAGGGATGGGGCTTTTCTTGCTGTTCACGCAGGAAACGTCATTCTCAAGTCAACTCTCTCCAGGAAGTCCCTTCCCTTAATCACATGTTCAAGCACATACAGTCTTTCTTCCAAATTATATTCTTCAGAAAAGGGGATAGTGACTGAGAGGTGTGGTCTTGTCTTTCTGTTACAGGTAGACTTTTGAGGAGACGGAAAGTAGGTATGGGAAAGAGAAGGGCAAACATCAGGATATTAACAGAAGGAGTAAGAACAGGGCAGACAGTCGGGCGGTGAGGGCAAAAGTTCAGTTCGCACCTGCTATGGGCTGCAGCCGCGTAGATAAGAAGTACAGTTCCTGCTCTGGGGTAGCTGATGGTTTAGAGCAGAGGCTCTCAGCCTTTTGAGTCATGACTGATAGATAATATTTCATGTGTTTAAATCCACTCACGTTATTAGTAAGAACACCTCTGGACTCTCGCAGATCTGATTCTCTGCAGAGCTCGAGCTCAGGAGCTACAAACCCTCCCCTTCCTCCTCTTCCCTCTGCTGTGCACGTGGCTGCCGAACTCTCTGTCTCTCCCCTCCCCCAGGGAACAGTCGTCTTGTGTTTGCCGGTGATCATGACCTGTCCCGAGCTGGAGGAGTAGCCTTTAACTGACTTAAACAAGCCAGTTATCCTATCTTTTTTGGTTCAGGGCAAGGCATGGGACCTATGTTTCTTTGGAGGGAAAACCAGGATTGTGGTTTGACAGTTGGGGGTGGAGGGGCGGGGAAGAGAAGCTCTTTCCCCTAGACGTGCTGCATGTGGATGTGAAACCTAGAACTGCTGCTGCCGTTTTGCTGTCATGAGTGAAGTCAGCTTGAGATAAACCCACAGAGCCAAGAGAGTTGCAGATCAAAGGAGCCTAGAGCCAAAGAGAAGTATGCCCGGAGTCCATATAACGCAGGCTGTGTGTGTGTGTATGCAGGTGGATCTCTACCTCCTTACACATTTTGGTATCAGGAGCTAATACTGGAGCTCTTGGTCGTTTAACCCGGTCTGAGTCGGGTTTTGGGAACTTGCCACCCAAAGCGCTGATCCATATAAACAGCTGTTCAACTCTGTGGCTAAGCACCTCTGGTTTAGAGGAAGTTTAAAAAAGTTACTAGTTTGACCAATGAAGTGGTCAACAATAATGATCATATAAAACCTGAAAGCGAGCAATAGCATTTAGAGAGATTTCCTTGGCTCAGGGCGTTGGTAGTGGTCGTGTATGCAGCAAAGGAGACAGAACACAGGAAAAGAAAAGGCTAGATAAGGAAATACTTCTATTTCTTAATTGGCTTGAAAATATGTACAGTTACTAGAGAGGGTTTCTAAACACAAAGCTCTAAATTCAGAAACAGCAACCACAGTGGTATTGCTAGAAGAAAAGGCCCCTGTTGATATTAGGGGGTAGGTTTGGACAAGAAATGATAAAATATGGCTGGGCTAACAAATGAACTCATGTCCGAAGTTGCTTATATATTACAAAAATCTCAGAAGGCAGAAGTATTAAAGTAATTGGTAGATGCAATAAATATTTGATCATCAATAGAAAAACAAGTGTTCCAGACAGCTAGTGGGTGTGAATGTAGAATATTTAAGACAATGTGTTAGAGCAGCCTCCAGAGATGGCAGTGTCCAGGAATCCATCAGTTTTGCTGATGCAAATAAAATAAAGAGACCATTTTTTTGCCATGTCCTTTGACTCTGATGTCTGTGTCTTCATTTTAAGATTGTTTCTCCTCCCTCCCTCTCTGTTCTCCCTTTTTTATTTTTTTCTTCCTTTTTCTTGTGTGTTGACACTGACATTTGTGTACAGATCTTCTGTTATGTTGAGATCATTCATGCTGGTGGCTTCAGAGGTAGTCTATGAGAGCTCAGCGTGAGTGGTTATAGGCAGTTCCTTGAACTTGACTGATTTAGGAAATGTTGAATACTTCTTGGAAATTGCCTGAGTCAGCTTGCGACCCAATGATAAAACATATCCTGTAAGTCCTGAGTGCTACATGTGGGCAGAGAAAAGACAAAGCAATCTCCCAGCTGTTTCAATAAAGAGCACAGGGCTCCCTTCAGGGGGTTCTTCTGCGTAGGAAAGCAAGTTAAGGCAGGATGGAGTGGGCAGGCAGCTCGCAGGATGTCTGGCAAATTAAATGGGAAAGAAAGCAGTGTGGTGGCAGGAAGGCCTGTGAGGTCTAAGAGGACAGATTCTGGGAAAGAGGGAAAGCTCGAGATAAACCAGAAACACCTCTAACTTTCCTTTTTCCAAACACAATTTTGGTAGTATGTAAGACAGCTTCAGGAAAAGGAAAGGGGGAAGTGTATTTGGAAAACTCAAAATGTGGCATTTCTGTCTCAAAAGTCCTGTATTTTGTCTTGCAGTTCTCAGACTAGAGATGGGCAATATTACCCATGTTAGGTGTGTGGGCTTAGAAACAAAATACTTTCTCTGTCAGGCTCCAGACGCTCAGATTTCTAGGGTCTGGCAAGACTAGTGACCTTGAATCTGTCCACTTCATGCTAGACTTTACCAAGTGTCACGGGCTTTGTCAGGGAACTGACATGCCTTCCTTTCCACCCTCCCACCCTTCATTTAAACAGTGGCCAGAGAACGGGGATAAGGGTCAGACACTGTGATAGGCATTGGGACGGCCAGGATAACTAAGGCATGTTCCTATCCCAGAGGAGGGCCCTCGTTGAGGAGCCTGAACAGGAATCGGTAAGTTACAGTAGGGAAAGCTGAGCCTCGCGGAGAATCCAGGGCTGCGAGAGCCGACTCCTGGGCGGAGCTCCCTGGCAGGGGCTGTTGATGCCTTCCCAGTTAAGATGGGATGGGGGCAGCTTACCACATGCCTCAGAGAGCCAGGTGCCAGCCTTTACCGGCTCTCAGGGAGTTCTTATACCAAGGATAACATTTCGGGTGGCAAAGAAATAATCTCATGCATTGGTTTGAGGAGCTCATGTTGCACAACTTTTACATTTTTTTCCTTAGCCTATAGGTTAGAGAGGAAATTGTCTTCCCCCCCTTTTTCTGGGGAGGGGATCCTTGGCAGATTTTTTATAAAAATTAAAGATATACATAAGAACACACATGGAAGGGAGGGAGGGAAGGAGGGAGAGGGGTGTGTGACACACCTCTTGGGGGTGAGGCGCTATTTATTTATTTATTTATTTATTTATTTTTTAATACTTACAACGAAAGTTTTATTGGAACATTGCCATGCCATTCATTTATCCTGTGTATGACTGCTTTCATGTTATAATAATAGAGTCAATTAGTTGTCACAGAAACCTTATGACCCACAAAGCCTAAACTATTTACTAC
>CAUYQV010012725.1:0-15290 GCA_963574575.1 Galagoides demidoff | reverse complement strand
CGGGAATTTGGCCACAGTGTCCTTGTGGGTCCAGCAGAGCTGGAGCGTGAGAAAGGCAAGGGCCGCAGACAGACCCAGGGCCACTCAGCTCGAGCCAGGTTAGACTCAGGAAGCAGCTCTGAGATTTCTCATGCATTGGGGAGAGGGGTGGTTATGATGCACTGATTTCAGTAATTGAAATTTGGAGCACTGTGTGACTCTGATGAGTCATCATTTATTTTAAACAATAAGAAACACGTCTGTTCTTACCAGTGAGAACCCTCTGAACGACCCACCTCTGTTCTCACTGCTGAGAACCCCCTGAAATACCCACCTCTGTTTTCACCACTGAGAACCCCCTGAAATACCCACCTCTATTCTCACCACTGAGAACCCCCTGACGACCCACCTCTGTTCTCACCACTGAGAACCCCTGAATGACCCACCTCTGTTCTCACCACTGAGAACCCCTGAAATACCCACATCTGTTCTCACCGCTGAGAACCCCTGAACGACCCACCTCTGTTCTCACCACTGAGAACCCCTGAACGACCCACCTCTGCTCTCACCACTGAGAACCCCTGAACAACCCACTTCTGTTCTCACCGCTGAGAACCCCTGAATGACCCACCTCTGTTCTCAACACTGAGAACCCCTGAACGACCCACCTCTGTTCTCACCACTGAGAACCCCCTGAACGACTCATCTTTGTTCTCACTGCTGAGAACCCCTGAACGACCACCTCTGTTCTCACCACTGAGAATCCCCTGAATGACCCACCTCTGATCTCACCTCTGAGAACCCCCTGAACGACCCACCTCTGTTCTCACTGCTGAGAACCCCTGAACGACCCACCTCTGTTCTCACTGCTGAGAACCCCCTGAATGACCCACCTCTGTTCTCACTGCTGAGAACCCCTGAATGACCCACCTCTGTTCTCACCACGGAGAACCCCCTGAACGACCCACCTTTGTTCTCACCACTGAGAACCCCTGAAATATCCACCTCTGTTCTGACCGCTGACAACCCCTGAATGACCCACCTCTGTTCTCACTGCTGAGAACCCCTGAATGACCCACCTCTGTTCTCACCGCTGAGAACCTCCTGAATGACCTACCTTTGTTCTCACCGCTGAGAACCCCTGAACGACCCACCTTTGTTCTCACTGCTGAGAACCCCCTGAACGACCAACCTCCTCTGCCCCCGCCCTCCTGGGTTGAGTGACCGCGCCAAGGCAGGAGGAAATGTGCAGAAATCACCAGTCTAAGGATGGTTTCCATTTCTTCTGTATTTTTTTGTGGGTAAAACAAATCACATTGCCACAGAATCTCCATTTTCTACACATTATTCAAGAAGTTTCTCAGCAGATCCAGAAATGGTGCAGATAGGAGCAGACCCAGTAGCACAATTGAAACAGTTAAACAGTCAGATTTATAATCACGATCCTGGAGACCAGAGCACGTATTAATAAACCATCTCCAGGGGAAAGCTGTGGTAACATTCCTCAACTTATCCCAGGCTGAATCTCCCACCATATATCACTGGGCATTAAAATTCCCTGTGGCACTTGGGACTGCAAATTCTCTTTGCAGGAAGTCGGATAATATCAAGTCTGCAGGCTCCTTCCTCAGCCGGTGAAGATGCAGGCACCAGGAGACGTCTCTGGGCTGAAACCAGCAGCCAGACAACCTGCCGGTCCCCACATCTGTGTCGGCTCAAGACAGGGCAGGAGGTGTCCCTCCTCTTCCCCACCGCAGCCCTGGGCAGCCTCTGTGGCAAGGACCATCAGCTGTTAAAATGCACCTGCTGTGCTCCGGGGCATCACCCCAGGCAGGCGTCTCCCATACGCATGGTCATGATGCACAGGTGGCTTGTGTAACTGTTCAACACCATCCTTCTCAGATAGTGAGTCAATGTTTTTAACAGCTCAGTAAAACCCAGCATAAAGAACAAAGTCTGACTCCCACTAATTTACTCGTTGCCACACAATTAAAATTCTGTAGCCCCTCCAGCTGCCCTTGAAGGTGGTGAGAAGGGCCTCACAGTAGAGGCGACACCACATCCCATGAGGAGGAATCTTATGGCCCCATTAGAGACTCCTCTCCATCTTCTTCCCCAGAGCGGCGATGGCGCTGATGGTCTCACAGACAACCAGCCCCTGTGTTCCTGCATAGCATAAGGGTGGCCTTGAGCAGGTCGCTGGACCCCTGCCAGCCCTAGCCTTGACATCTGTCATGAGAGATCAGGATAGGAGTTTCCAGAAGAATGGCTACCAAGAACTAGCCCTGACTTTCCATAAAGCCACTTTCCCAGCTGCTCACCTCACAATGGGCATGATCTCAAACTAAATTCAGTCATTCCAGTTAAATACACCTGGGTAGGATAATATAGTAACTTTGCTCAAAACTTACTGCGTTGTGGTTTTCTAATGAGCTATTTTGGAGTAATTGCAGGTGCACAGACTTATCGTAAAGATAGTGCAAGAATTCCCGTAGGTCACTGTTACCTCTGTTGTTAACAGTCTGTACAGGGGGAGGGTACGTTAGTCAAGACACCAACCAATAACCCAACACCGACACCTTATTATCATGTGAAGTCCACACTCTGTTCCAATCTCCTTAGCATTTCCCTAACTTATTTTTTCTTTTCCAGCGCCCTGTCCAGACATCCACATCACACTTAGCTCTTAGGTTCTTTGTGGCTGTGAAAATTTCTCAGACTTCCTTTGTTTGAGATGACTTCAATACTAGTTAGATATTTTATGGAATGTCCCCCTAGTTGGATTTGTCTTATGTTTCTGTCATGGTTTGGCTAAGCTCTCGGTCTAGGAGGGAGAGACCACAGGGGTCAGGCCTCTTCCCGTCACACCCAACCCAGAGCAGGTGTCACTGATCTGCCGTATCACTATTTACGTTGACCTTGCCCTCGGTGTAAGGTGGCCTTGTCCAGTTCTCCACAGGGCTCACACATTTTGTCCCCTTTTCACACTGTGCTCTTTGTCCCCACTTAGAGTTGGAGGCTGTGCCCACCTCTCCGAGAGAGGATTATCTAATAAATCCTTTGGAATTCTTGTGCACAGGAGATTTGTCTACATCCCCCGTGCATTTGTTGGCCCAATATTTATTTATATCAGTATGGACTCCTGGATGTTCACTTCATATTTGGGGTTATAATCCAAAACTAATTACTTACTTTGTTTTTCTAATTATTTCAGCTCAGCTGCTGGGTGACCTTTCAGTTGGCTCCTGTGTCCTGTTGACATCATCTGTTATTGACACGGAAGGTCTCCTTGTCACTGTTGTTGGGCTGTTGTTTTGAGTGTATTCTTACTCCAGGACCTCCCAAGGTGCTCCCAGCAGGATCACCTTCTTTATTTCTTGCCCAAGTCCAGAATCAGACATTTCTCCAAGAACCCCTGGAGAACAGCAGTAGAAATGTTGAGAGAATGATACTTAGAATCAAAGTTGAACTTTATTCCTGGAAAACCTCAGATCTCCAGCCTCTGGACCTTATAGTATTTTGGTTTGTTTCGCTGAATTTTAGGAGCCCAGGTGATGGATGAAGTGTGTACAGTGTCTGCTTAGGATCCGGTGGAGGTAAGAGTTGACCCGCAGGTTCACAGCTGCTCCTGTCCTCTCTTCTGCCTTCCCCTGGTCACTGCACGGCAGCCTGCTGGGGATGTGACCTCAGGGCAGCTCTGGACCAGCCTCAGAGCATCCATGGCGTTGGGGAGACTGTGGGTGCCACTGCTCACTGCCCTGTCCAGGTAGTGATGTTGGTCCATGACCCTCCCTTGGCCCTGGTTAACTTGGTCACCATGGACTTACACACACTTGGGCACATGGTCTGTGCAGGCACTCACGGTGAGAGCTTCACCAGCCCACATTGCCCATCCATCCACCCTTGGTTGACCCTGCAGCCCAGCTGCTTCCACAGTGGCTCCTGTAGAATTCTTTACCTGGATTTCTACTTTTTTATTTGCCATGTTCAATTAACTCAACTGATAACAGGGGTTTGGTATTTTATATTCCAGGGAGGCTGGATTAGAGTCATTTACATTAGCCCTAAATGAGGCCCTAAAGGAAAATTTAATTCACATCCCAAACCACCTCCGCTCTGAACTCAGAGGCTTTATCCAAGAAAAAGGTGAGATGTGGTGGTTTAAAAATAGGTCCATTTCCTCCTGAGAGAAGAGACTGGGTCTTAATCTTTCAATTTGAAGATAGTCTAACAACACCCTTGTGTAGGGTTAGCTGTTTCAACTAAAAAAAAAAAAAAATTACTAAGAGCTTCAAAAAATCCCCAAAGCCTAATATTTGTATTTAGGCTCCAACTTTCCTCGGCTCCCTCCTCGGGTGGACAGAACTGCATTCCCCAGCCAGGAAGAGTCCCTCGCTGGCTGGCATAGAAACTTCTGTGCACAAGACCCATTGTCACTAACTCACATCACAAGGGGGCAGGGGTGTTGCCCTGAACCAGGCACAGGCAACTAGAGGCTGAGAAAGAAGGGTGGTTGCGGGGAAATGGCCACGCTGTGCCTGGGAACGTCTCGCTGCTCATGGAACGGGGCTATTTATTTCTTTGCTGCCCCCGCTGAAATAAAAGAATGAAGGGGCCCCTGGTGTGGCTGTGGGAAGAGCAGAGGGGGCCGTGCACCCCGCTTGTGTGAACCTCTCATTACGGCACGTGCACTGTGTGGGATCATCTTTCAGACAGGAAAGGTAGTTCAACAATTTTTTTCTGTTGTCTGCTCATTTCAAAGGAAAAGTTTAGAACTGAGAAAGGGAAATAGAAAAACAGAAAAAAGCTACAGGTGAAAATGAAGAAGAATGAGATAAAAAAAAAAAAAACAGGACACGGGGCAACTGGGGACGCAGGGGCAACTCAGGGCATGGGGGCAGCTGGGGCTGCAGGGGCAGCTTGGGGTGTGGGGGCAGCTCGGGGCACGTGGGCAGCTGGGGATGCAGGGGCAACACAGGGCATGGGGGCAGCTCGGGGCACAGGGGCAGCACAGGGCATGGCAGTTGCAGGAGCTCTGAGGTCTGCGGTGCCCACCAGGATTACGAGACCTCAGAACTCAGAGGCACACCCAGCACAAGCCAACTCCCCACACAGGGCAGGTGGGAGTGGGTTCCTGTGTGTCAGTCCCCGTAGACATGGGTGACAAAGGAGGGCAGACTGGTGGTTGACCTAGTTGAGAAGCTCAGCCTCACAGCACCTGAACTAAACGTGCATTTCTTTTTATCCTCAGTTCTCTTTATTCAGGTTCCTGATGGGGCAGCTTGCAGGGCCCTCATCCAGGCCACCCGAAAGCTGACACCTCCCCAGCAATGCCAGGGATGCAGGTTCCCTAAAGGAGACACGAACCCAGAGCCCAGTGAGCCTGGAATGGGCTCTGTGAACAGAGAGGAAACAGCCTCCGGGCGGCTCTGGCTTTCCTACAGGGGGGAGGCACAGCAGCCCGCATGGAGGACATGTGGCCTCACGTCAGAGGCGTAAAACAAAACCCATCTACTCTCCCACAGCTTCTGTGGGCCGTGGGTTCAAGCACAGCTTGCCACGGTCCTCTGAGCACCATCTCATCAGGCAGGAATAGGATGTGGGCTGGGGCCGGCTCACCCAGGCTCAGGTATTTGGCAGCAGAACCTTGTCCCTGCAGCCCCGGGAGTCATGGTGGTTTGCGTCCTCAAGAACAGCAGGAGGGGGGGACTCACCTCTGATGCTCTGAATGAAGCTCTCTGGGTTTGCCCGTCTCTGGCCTCTAAACCTTTCTAAAGGTTCCTTTGATCGGATCAGGCCTTTCCAGGATAAGCTGCCTGACTAACCTGAAGTCACCTCATTAGGAACCTTAAGTCCATCGTCTGAAAAGTTCCTTCCCCTCTGCTGCCTAACCTCATCCCAGCAGTGACGCCTCATCAAATCAGCAGGTCCCACCCTCACCCAGCGTGTGTCCACCAGGGAGGAATCGTGGGGACAAATTGTGTGCCTGCCACCTGAGGACGGGGAGAGTTACAAACAGGGCCTCTATTCTTCACCATGTGACAGCCCCCAGTTGTTATTGGGCTGTAGGTGCACTTGGGCAGGGGGACAGCTCTCCAGGGACAAGAGAAAAATGCATTAAGTCAGATTCTCTGGCTTCTAAACTTTGCTGTGTAATTTCCCACCTTTGTAAACGCAGAATGCACAGTAGGGTCACCTGACAGTTTCAGACGTCCTGGTGAGAGCCAAAAAGGAGACCCCCTGAGATTCCAGTTCCCTCTTTGTGCTCTTAGGCAAAGAACTCACAGTACCCTGGCAGGGTCCAGTAGTCACCAGACAGTGAGATAGAGACCCTTACAGCCCACTGTTGATCAGAAATAGGAAGACGTCTCCTGTGCCCGACTCTCTCCCCTTCCTAACCGAGTAAGTGCATTTCCACCACCTCGGGCGGCAGCAACTCAGGGCGCAGCGATCCTCAACTACAGCTTATCTCTTATGACATCTCACACATGGGGGAATTCTGGGGACTGCTGGCACAAACAGCCTCAACTAATACCTCCAAATCCACGGCAGAAGCTGGCTGTCACCGAGGAGAGTCCTGCTTAACCTGCCAAAAAAGCAGAAACAGAAACTGAAAGGTAGGGACCCTGCCAGCTGCTCCCCTTAACCCTCTGAAAATAGCCAAGGAAAAGAGGTGCACCATTCTGTTCCACTGTGTGCTTTTCAAAATTGTTACTAGCACGAATCACCCAGCTTTATTTTAGATGGAGTAGAATCTTTATCTATCTGAAGAGAAAGTGCAAATCACTTCCAGTCCTGCTGTGCACAGATACATCTAGTCAAGCACTTGGGATCTCTCCCTTGACAACGTGTGTGTGTGTGTGTGTAGAGAGAGAGAGAGACAGAGAGAGGAAGGGAGAGAAAGGGAGACAGAGGGACACAGAGACAAAATACATTTTTAAAACAATGGGTAACACCAGGTACAGCGTTTTGTCACTTACTAATTTTAATTTGACCAGGAGCTTTTCTGAGCAAAGACTACCCCGTATCCCTTGTGTGTTCCCAGGGTAGGGCACGGCACTGGCATGTCCCAAGTCCTGCCCCTGATAGTAAACATGGGGGGGCAGCACCACGTCCGTAACTGCATCATGGCACATCGGTGATGTCATAATTCTGTCTTTCCCAAAGTGCCATGTTTGACTCCTGAGAATCTGAGGTCGCCCATAGATTAAAATGTCCTTAATTTGCACTTTAAAAATTACATGCATAGCATATCAACCCCATGATTGCACAGATTTTTTTTTTAAGGATTAACCCTAAATACTATTGAAGTTTTTTAGAAGAAAGGCAAATACTCTTTAGGAAATAATAATTCACAAGGTTCTCAGATTTGACAAAAGTGACAAAGATGGTCTCTCAAACGAAAAATCCGTTTCAGATACTGAGACGTGATTTATTTAACCATTTCCCCCTTAACACACTTACTGATCATTTCCCTCATTTTTTTCTTGCTATAAAAATGCTGAGAGAAATATCTTCCTACATCTACTTTCATATATTTACTTGATTATTTCCCAAGAGTGAAATTCCCAGAAATGAAAATGTTTCATCAGGTGTTTGGAACATTTTAAAGCTGTTGAGAGACACATGTGATGACCGCACAAATCGTCCACCGGAGTCTGAGCCCTGGATGCTGTCCCCAGCCCTGGAGGAGGAGGAGAGCGGCTTTGCCCTTGTAGAAGCTGTCTGAGCCATAGAAGTGAAAACATGCAAAGATGTTGGACACAAGGAACCTGCAGCTGCTGGGAGTGTGTGACCGGCTCAGGGCACTCCCTCTGGTCCCACGACCACTCCCGGCTTGGTCTCTCTGACTCACCCCTGCAGCTGCCGGTGCCTGAGCAGAGTATGTGACCTGCTCAGCTGACCCCTCTTTATCTATCTGAAGAGAATGTGCAAATCACTTCCAGTCCTGCTGTGCACAGATACATCTAGTCAAGCACTTGGGATCTCTCCCTTGACAACGTGTGTGTGTGTGTGTCCCACGACCCTCCCGGCTTGGTCTCTCTGACTCACCCCCGTCCCTTGGATCTCAATCTCTCTCTCTCTCTCTCTTCCTTTCCCTTCTACCTGGAAAGAGCTGAACGTACGTTTTCACTTCAAATAATAATTCAGTGCTTGATATTTTCCTATTTGTCATTCAAAATAAGAGAAAGCTGATATTTATCTTACTAATGAGGTATTTCCAAGGGTTTGGCTTTTAGTTCAGAGACGCCGTGAAAAAGGATGGAGCTGCTGGCACCTGGGACGGACAGAGCAGCCCCCGGTGTGCTCTGGGCCTCTGCTGGGCTGCAGGCATTCAGGCATCCACCTGCTTTGTTTCTGAGGGAGACAGACAGCTCCCAAACCTCCACATGGCCCGCACCGTGCAACTCCCTGCCCACATTGGCTGCAGGCTTCCAGCCCTGGGCCAGCGCTGCCCGCTGTGCCAAGGCAATCTCCTTATGGATGGAGCCATGTACACATCTGGAATCTGCCTCAGGGCCTGAATCCAGGACACCTGTCTCCAACCTTGAGCCTAAAGATTGAAACACAACTCAAATGGTGGACTGGTGGCTGCCACGTTGGATATGTGCCTATCAGCCACAAAACATATTAGTCAATTCACTCCTATTGACGAAGTTGCCTTTATCACTTATATAGAGAAGATATGAAGAAGCATTTAAATCACTGCACAGGAAACCCAGCACCACTCAGAAGGTGGCCCTGTAAACAAAAACAGTGACAACAAAGACGTGTCCCTAAAGTCACATATGACACAAGACAGAGCCTGTGCCAACCCGAGCCTGCCACCTGTCCTGTAGGGAGATGAGGAAGACCCGGGGGTGCTGGGAGGGCAGGGCTGTTGTTGTTACTCTGTTGTTACTTTGCTGTTACTCTGCAGAAGACTTGGGTGGAGAGAGCCTCCCTCCTCCAGTGAGACGGCCCTAGCCAGGCCCTCTCCCCCGTCCCCAGTACCTTCATGCACTTTGGGGAACCTGCAGCTGTGATGGCTTCTTGGCAGCAAATGGGAACAAACACAGAAACCAAAAAATGTGGGGGACGGCTCACCCCTCAAGCTGCACCAAGGCAGTGAGTGTGTCCCGTTATCAAGCAAATGAAAAGCCACATGGTCACCCAAACGAACTCGGGACACATCTGACGAAACGTAACACCCATTCGTGTTAATAATAGATACACACAACAAGCCAGGAATAGCAGTGAGCGGCCTCCCTGGGATAAAGCCACACGAGAAAGACACACAGCAAACACCACACCCAGAGGAGAGAGAACGGCAGCTTCACCCAGAACCAGCACGAGGCAGGGATGCCTGCTCTCCCCACCTAGAAGGGCCAGCCAGAATAATTAGTTAAAAAAGGACTCAAGAGGCACGAGGTCTCCCCACATCTCAGCCTCTGGGGAGTAACTGCAGGGACCAGGCTGTGGTCCTGACCCCAGCACCGGGAACCTGGCAGGGGCTCCATCAGCGGCCCCACTTTCCTGGTCACCCTGTCAGACCCCCCCCAGGTTGTGTTCCTCGTGTGGGAAGGGCAGGGCCTTCCCTCTGCACCCCTCAGTCCAGGGAGCACCTTCTCATCCTCCACTCAGCTCCAACTTCACTGAGCTGGGACGCGACCTCCTGTCTCCCTCTCTCAACACACCAGGGACGTCCACCTGATAGGACGTGCACCCGAGGTTTGTGTGACATGGTCTCTGTGGTTGCTTTAGCCGTCCCTACGTCCACCTGCTGCCCCCCACCATGGGGTCAGATGAGTTTGCTCCCTGCTCTCTGAGACTCGCCACAGACGCCAGTGATAAGGGGGTGTGATACTTCATCATGTCTACTGTGATGGCAAAACGTGGCTGTGTGCAGACCCCAGGGACTCCAGACGCGTCCTGGCCCCACTCACTCCTCTGACTTAGCAAATGCAGAAATTTCAATGAAAACATGGACTCTGAAGGTCCTCACTGAGAGTGAAATCACGATCCCGGCTCCAGCAGCCTTGCGTCTTCTGTTCCCTCTGCTGGAGCAGCCTCCTCCTCACCTGGAAAGAGAACATTCCCTGTATAAGGGAACTTCCCAGGATGGGCCGCTCGGCCCTGATCCTGATATGACGCATCCACACAGGGTCACAACCTCTCCTCTCTGCACACCCCTGGGCTCCACTTCAGATGTAGTTTGCAGTGACTTGGGGACCTGCCCCACTCTTGACAACAGCCTGCTCTGGGCCTCAGCCGAGCCTGCGCACACAAGCTCAATAAAGGGGACGACCCAGGGCAGCCCGTGCAGGTGTGGTGCACAGCGCAGAGTGTGGCTGAGGGAAGCTGATAGGTGTGATCACGCTGGGGTCCTTTCTAGACCAGGAAACGAAAACAACCAGATTCAAGGGCATGGATTAATCCTTGTGAATTAACTACTGTTTCTGGCTACGTTCAATGTCATGTGAGGCTCCGGGCTATTGCATCAGATTTTGGGGTAGAAACCCAAACTTTTCCAGTGCTTGCTGGGATCCTCCAACACAAGGCCTGTTCCCTGACCATAGACCTGATCCCCCATCACCAGGTCTGATCCCCCAATACCAGGCCTATTCCCCATCCCAGGCCTGATCCCTGACACCAGGCCTGACCCCCGACACCAGGCCTGTTCCCCCGACACCGGGCCTGATCCCCCGACACTGGGCCTGATCCCTTGACACCGGGCCTGATCCCTTGACACCAGGCCTGTTCCCCTGACACCAAGCCTGATCCCCCGACACCAGGCCTGATCCTTGACACCAGGCGTGATCCCTGACACCAGGCCTGATCCCCTGACACCAGGCCTGATCCCCCAATACCAGGCCTGATCCCCGACACCAGGCCTGATCCCCAACACCAGGCCAGACCCCTGACATCAGACCATTGTTTGTCCTAGGCCTTGTGTAATGATTCATCCCAACTCCCAGCAGACTGTGCAGCTGCCAGAGCGAGAGGACCCAGATGCCGAGTGAGCAGAGAGACCCCTGTGCTCCCCCAGGCAGCAGAGCACAGAGAGAGGGAGGTAAACTCGTTATCAACCCACCTCAGGGTACACAATAAAGAACCAATTCGTCCAGGTGGGGCCTTCAGGGAATGATTAACAAGATCAAATTCTGGCTCATTTGCGTCATTTTTCTTAAAGTTTGGTTTCAAGAAGAACGGTGGCCTCCAGTAATCAAATTACCTGATCTCGTGCCTTTCAGCCATATTAAAATGCTGGGGTCATTTTCCTCTGGGGTGTGGTGTGGGCCAGAAACAACTCACCAGAAAAGAAAGAAATTCACTGCTGCCGGGGAAATCACGGAGATTTTTTTAAACCAGAAAATACATGTTTATTTTAAACCTGTTTGCATATGTGTAGTTTCAACGTGTAACATTTTAATTTGTATGTAAAGCTATTATGACTACAGGGAAGGTAATGTAGAAATGAAAACCAGAAGCAAAAAATAGAGTCATTTTCATTTTCCTGTTGTCTTCATGAATATAAAACTCTCCTCTTCATCAAGAGAAAAATAATTAGACGATGTCTCAGGAGACCCGAATGCTAAGCCTGGTTCTATCTCTAAATAGCTGTTCGGCCTTGAACAAACCACTTGATTGTGTTCAATCTTGGTGAAGTAAAGACCAAGCAAATTATTGCTTTTAACATGTCGACCAAAATAGATTTGGTACTATCTGGCTTAGAATGAAAGATTTTTTTTTGATTCACGTGAAAAATTGTTTTATTACAATCTCACCGTAACTACTTTAAACATTAAAAATAGTAATAAGAAAATCAAAACTTCTCTCTGGATCCTAAAGTGTTAACACCATGTCCAGGCGATACTGCTTGACAGCGCCAGAGATTTCTGCTATTTATTCCTGAAAACTGACCTGCAGCCTTAGCCTTTAGGCTGGAGGCTGCCTGTGCCCCTGGAACTGGCCTTGGTGTAGCTCAGCCACTTGAACTCCACGTAACTCGTGGCTTTGATTTTTGATTAGTCCTCTAGATCTGTTTGGGAAATGGGACTCCCAGTTCTGTCGTTAAGTTGAGAAACAGTTTCCTGCCATCAGAAATGATCTTGCACTGAAGGGATAGAAGCCAACAGGCTAGCCATGCCCAGTTCGTGCCCTGCTGGGTCTGTGCCACGCCCAGTCCTGCCATGCCCAGTCCTGCCATGCTCAGTCCATGCCTTGCCCTGTCTGTGCCACACCCACTCCTGCCACGCCCAGTCTGTGCCATGCCCAGTCCCTGCCATGCCCTGTCCATGCCACGCCCAGTCTGTGCCACTCGCCCACACTCCAAAGGATAGATCAAGGATTCAAATCTGCCCCAATTTTCCAAACAGAAACCACTGCCTTATTCCTCCATGATCCTGAGACTTCTCATTTATTCATGAGCAGACAGCAGGTAAGGGAGCCTCTCCCAAAACATGGCTCATTTTTGAGAGTCCTAAGAAACTGGATGCAAACTCTTTTCCACAGCAGGGAGCTGAGATGGAGGCAGGAGAAGGGGAGAGGCCTGGTCTTGCTGTAATATTTATGATGTTAGAGACAAGCTCAGGACTCTTGAAAACCTGGGGACAGGGACGTGCCCCCCCCCCCAGGACAGGAAAGCAGAAGGCCGGTTGCAGAGGGCAGTGTGGGATGCCCAGATGCAGCTGCAGAGGAGGGGGCCTGACTCCCGCCCCCACTGAAGGCAGCCCCCCTCTACCCTCCTGCCTCCCTCCTGGCCAAGCCCAACCATTGAAAATTCTGTTTAGAGTTTGATTCCCGGAGAACAGAGGAGATCTGCAGCATCTCCTGGCATTCTGCGTGTTCTTTGCAATTTTACAAGATACAAAATAGTGCGTGCAAAATCCAATTCCACTTGTGAAAGGAACAAAAGAAAACAAACAAAATAGGGAATCTTACTCAAATCTAACTCTATCTTTTAAAAACACATTCACAGAACAAAAACATTTACCCTTCTGCCTATGTGTGGGTTAATCTGAAGGGGCGTCACTTTCTCGTCCAGTATCCACCTAGAATATCAACCCACTATTTATTATTTTTAGAGCAAACTCAGGAAAGTTTCCCATATGTTTCCAGGAATGGTGACTCCCCTGGGGAAGGTCTGTAGTCTGAGCAGGTGGTCACCCTCAGTGGCTGATGAAGTTTTCACATTCGCAGAGATGGTTCCAGTCCCAGAAATGTGTGGCCGTGAAGCGGGGGAGGGTTTCACGGCTGTAGCAAACGACACAACCATCCCTTGCTTGCAACTTGAGTTGTGCCACCTGGACTCAAGTGCCCAGAGAGCCGCTCAGGCATCTTCAGTTTCCCCAGACGCTGTCTCCTGCCCAAACCGTGATTTTCCCTCCTCCCGTTCCCTCTCCGGTCCTAGTCACTTGGCATTGATTCCGTGAGCATCTGTTGAGCGTCGCCTATGCACCAGAGGAGGAGGTGGGCCCTGGGCGTTCAGCAGAGATAACATGGGCTTGCTGTGCAGGGACTCACAAGAATTGAAGCGGAGTCCGTTGTTCCAGGAATGATGATCCCAGGTACACGGAGCACTTCCTCCATGGCAGGCCCCACCTGTGCTGACGCTCCTGGGGCAGAATGTGTCCTCTGGTGTGAAGAAGAGGACGCACGGGGACAGAAAATGCTTTCCCAAATCACCCAAAGGACCAGGCAATAGAGCCCAATCTTGAGGCCTGATCTGCCTAATTTTGGAGCCCAGATACTTGACCCCAGACTGCCCTCCCCTGCGACCCAGGCTGCACGGGAGGCCACCGGCTTCTCAGCCCTCTCAGTTTATGATTTCATCTTAATTAGCAACATTGCCCTGTTTATTTTTTCTAAATAACAGCAATTATGAAATTATGAAACGGAGTCCACAGAAGAAAAAGTGCACGGCCTTGACGATAGGGTGAGGCTCCACAGACTGGAGCCCGCCCACAAACACTGCACGCCTACGTACAGTGTGGCACACGCAGTCCATCATTTCACCGTGTTTCATACATTTATCTCCATAAATTAACTGTTTGCAGTTCCACGCAGACCAACCGTAATTCTGTGGCCTTAGGCCAGTGGTTCTCAATGGAGGTAAATTGTCTTAGGAGACATTTGTGGATGATAAGGGATGTAGACATTCGTGGTTGTCATTACTGCTAGCAGGGCAGGCTGGGCTCGAGGGGCTGGCAGGCTGGGCGCAGGGTGCTGTGTAGCGGGCAGCCAAACAGCCTGCCATCCTGGAGCAGGCCCCACAGAGTTACACAGCCCACAGCCAACAGTGCTGAGCTTAAGCCACTGTGCTTTAGATACATCTAAACCAGATGTTCATTTCTGGGTGGAGATCATTGGATTTTATCCCAATATAACAGAGCTGAACCGGGTGAACCACACTTGTAAAGCCCCTCTAAGGCTGCGTGTGGGGGCACATTAACTAGACCAGCTCCAGCTTTCCCGTTTTGCCTATTAGCATTTCCCTCTCAAACTTGGGATCCAGTGAGCAAATAGGCTACTTGTATCCTCCCATTTTAAACTCCTGTAGGCTTTGTCTATACACTGTGTCATTCTCACAGTGTCCTTACAAAAGGACCTCTCTGCTCCCTGGCCCCTAAACTCCATTGATGCAGAGCCAAGCAGAGACGTTTCCCAAAGTACAATTAGAGAGATTGACGGCCTATTAGTAGAAGGTACCCCGGTATCAGCTAATCTGAAATTAAGTGGGAGATATTTTGTTAAGGCTGTGTTTTGTTAAGCAAGCAAAATGTAAAACCTTCACATCTTTCGTGATTGATTAATGACCTTTTAAAGGACCCTGCTAAGTGGAAACTTTGAGGACTATGAGGGCAATTAAGGAGCTTTCACAGGGCAGTTCACTTATCAAAATGACTGGGATGAGATTCCAGCTGGATCAGTGCCCCTCGTCCCTTAACTGCTATCAGACTGTGTCCAACAGCCCCAAGAAGACTATTTTAGGCATATCAGCAAAGTTCCACCCCGAACCTTTTGCAGCAATTATCAGCTTAGCAGACGTTGGCTACGTGGAGATCTGGGCTGGACTTCTCCGTGCGCTTCGATCCACAGAGACAACCCAGACTCCCGCCGATCCGCTCTCCTCCCCCCTCCGACAGGTACTTGCTGTTTCCATTAGCATCTTCCGGATAAAAGCGACCGTCTGGAGAGGGGAAGAGCTAAGCTAGCTCAAGTGATGGGGCATTTTGTTCCAGCGTGGCCTCCTTTGGAATAGCAATTACTAACGTGCACCAGGTAATTTAGGGGAACAGTGCTGAAGCTACTGCAGAGCTCTGAACAGA
>CAUYQV010012724.1:0-10412 GCA_963574575.1 Galagoides demidoff | reverse complement strand
CTCAAGCGAGTCTCCTGCCTCCGCCTCCCAAGTAGCTGGGACCACAGGCGCCCGCCACAATGCCTGGCCATTTTTTGGTTGCAGCCATCATTGTTGTTTGGCGGGCCCGGGCTGGGGATTCGAACCCGCCACCTTAGGTGTATGTGGCTGGCACCTTAGCCGATTGAACCACAGGCGCCGAGCCTCTCCTTTCTTTTCTATGATTACTGAGAATTGATTTATGAGGGAACGGGAGATGATAGGGCAGCTCTTTTGCCAGTTTCCTCTTCCGATGCTAAGAAAAGCAGGAATTAAATTTCTTTACGTTGGTTGATTAGGATTTGTGAGAAACATCATTGATTCAAATTTGCAGAATGTCAATTACTTTAATTGGTCTCCTCATTTTAGGGAAATATGTCAGCACTTATAAGACAAAGAGGACAGAGACAATACCACACATATAATGCTCAGATTGAAATGCTGATACTTTAAATTGCTTAAAAATATGTGTGTGTGAAAGTGGCTGTCTGCATGTATAATTCAAAGCTACATATAAACCTAAATACTTGTAATAGATCCTTCCATTACGGTGAACTAAAATATAATCTGACCCTCCTGGGTGATAGAATCGGTCCCCTCTTGGTCAAGACGATCCCAGAAATACCCTAAAGCTGAGTTGCTGGCCAAGAGTTGAAAGGTCAGACACGCCTCCTCAGGCCCCCCTTCCGTTCTTAAAAATATTCTTTGTAACTCAGCAGGAGTAAGGCTTATGCAAAGCAGAGCTTAAACCACACCTGCAGGTCCTCAATTTACTTAACAGATCACTTGAGTCCCGGTGGCTTATCTCTGATTAACAGACTTTCTTATCTTAAAACATTCCAAGCTTTTAGACAAAGCTTCGTTTCTTTAACCAATTACAAATCAAAGAACCTTTAAAACCTACCCATAACCTACAAGCCCCACTTAGAAATGTTCTACCTTTTGAGGATGAACCAATGTATACCTTCCAAGCATTTATTTGTGACTATATGTGTAATTCCTGTCTTCCTGAAATGCATAATATCAACCTGTAACGCAGCCACTTATCCAAGGCTTCTTGGATGTGGCTCCAGGCCCTGGTTCTCAAACTTGGCTCAGAATAAATACACCTCTTTAAATTATTTTCCAGATTTTGGGTTATTTTCTATTGACATTACAAAACCTTTGGTAATCTATCTCCTAAGTTTTGGAAGTATGTGATAAACTGATGAATACCTCATTTTTTTTGAGACAGTCTCACTTTGTCGCCCTTGGTAGAGTGCTGTGGTGTCATAGCTCACAGCAACCTCAAACTCTTGGGCTTAAGTGATTCTCTTACCTCAGCCTCCCAAATAGCTGAGACTACAGGTGCCTGCCACAACGCCCAGCTGTTTTTAGAGACAAGGTCTCAGTCTGGCTCAGGCTGATCTCAAACTTATAAACTCAGACAATCCACCCACCTTGACCTCCCAAGTTTTGGGATCACAGGCATGAGCCACCGCACCCAGAAAATACCTCATTATTTAACTTATAAGAAAGTACCTTTCTTATCCAGATCGTCCCATAAATTCCCAGCACCAACTATTTAAGTACATCATTTCATGGTAAAAAAGAAAATAAGAGAGAGAGAGGGACAGAAACAAAGAGAAGAATAGGAAGAAGGAGGAGGGAGGGAGAGAAGAGGGGGAGAAGAAGGAACGGAGAGAGAGGAAAAAAACATAAAAGAAGCAGTAATGCCAGTGTGATAGGGTGGATATATGTATGACTATTTAGACCAACTGATAAGCACATCAGTTTAGTAAAATAATGGTTTTCTCCCCCCCCCACGCACACCAATTTGCTTTGTTCTGTTTCATGCTGTCAATCAAAGCTCTGCTCTTAGAAATGGACAAATGTAGTATTGGTTACCAGGTGTTGTGATTAGAATTATGTCCCCCAAAAAGATATGGTGAAGCCCTACCTCTCTGGTGCCTATGAACATGACCTTAAATTAGAAAGAGGGTTATTGCAGATGTAATTAAGATGTAAGTCATGATGAAGTCAGACTGGAGAGAAGTCAACTCTTAATCCAAAATGACTGGTATCAGGCCAGGTGCAGTGGCTCATGCCTGCCTGTAATTCTAGCATTCTCAGAGGCTGAGGCAGGTGAATCGCCTGAGCTCAGGAGTTTGAGACCAGCCTAAGCAACAGCAAGACCCCAACTAAAAATAGCAAAACTAGCCAGCATGGTGGTGGGTGCCTGTAGCAATAATCAGCCTTCTGAGGAGGCTGAGGCCAGAGAATCACTTGAGCCCAAGGCTTTGAAGTTGCTGTGAGCTATGACACCATGGCACAAAAACTGTAGTGGGCACAGCCATTCAAACCAAGGCAGGTGGGTAGAGGAGAGATGAAGAGGAAGAAAAGGAGATTCAAAACAAATAGCCTTGTGTAAGAGCTTTGTGTAGAAGAAGTCTGCATAAAGGAGAAGTCCTACCTTGCTCTTATTGTAACATAGGAATGTAACATACGGCATCTAATAGCTTTATTCTTTTTACTTCTCCAAGTCCAGCAAGCATTTGTGGTCTTAAGGGGTGGTGGAGGGGTTGGGAGGGACTTTCACCCTGTGTAATAACCTTCACCAACTCTCACTCCCTCTCCAGCCATCCCTCTAAAATATATAAGCTGGATAAACACAATGTGTTTGATATGCAAATGTAACTTTGAGCAAGGCTTAACCAGCATTTCTCCCACCTCCAAATTCCAATCAGATTCAGCCCTATGCCCTTCCTTAATAGAAATGCTAGAGCTGCCCCCCAATAGTGCAGAACTCATTTTAAAAAGTGTGCCTGGGACAGACTCTGATATTAATCCACAAGCAATATCAGAAATCCATCCCCTTTGTATAGATTATCCATAAAAGAGAACCAAATACTTTCAAGAGAAGACTGCACCACTTGGAGATGAATAGAGTGGTTCTTCAGTCAGAAGTGCCAAGAGAAATAAAAAGGAAAGTGTCAATTCTCTGAAGAAAGGAAAGCTGGAGTAATTCTCTGTATGTCTATTGTTGGATCTTAACACCTTGACTCTAAAAACTTGAAAATGTTTGAAACAGTCCAGAGCTGTCTGGGGCTTGACTGGATTTATTCCCTCAGGAAAATGTACAGAAGTATTCCAGCTATAGCCCACAAATTGAATCAAAGTGTTAACAATAGAATTGAAAATAAATTTTATATTAGATTTTTCAAAAATTTGGGTCCATTAAGAAATATGAACAATTCAAAATATTAGTGGTATATTCATGATATTTTTGTCATGATACATTGAATAAATAGTCATTCTTCTTTGTAATGCACACCAACTCCATCAACTACTAAACCTACTTCATGGTATAAATAAGATAGATAGCTGATTCCATCTCTAGAGATACTGTTCAGCAGTTGCATCCCAGGGCACCAAACCTTCTCTGGTTCCCTAGGGTAACCAATCCTAGACAAGATTGAGGACAAAATTTCCCTAGCACACAAGGCCAGGGTGATTAGATATTCCCTAAACTGCAACCTCTACCCTCTACCAACCTCCAAACTCCAACAGCTCCATTTACTGCTTTATATTCCTCTGTAGCATCTATTATCATCTAGTAATCTTTATATTTTATTAATTTTTATTCTCCACCTCTCCCCACTAGACTATACATTCCCCAAAGGCCCGGGATTTTTGTTTATTTTGTTTACAGCTATGGCCCAGGTAACTAGGATAGTGTCTGGCACACTGCAGGTGCTTGGTGCTTAATAAATACTGTGTTTGTGGAAAGAGTTATTGATGCAAACATTATGCATTAATATATTACACTGAATGGGATTGACCAATGTTTAAAGTATTCACCCATGTACTTATAGGAGAGCTGATTCTTTTTTTTTGAGACGGAGCCTCAAGCTATCCCCCTGGGTAGAGTGCCATGGCATCACAGCTCACAGCAACCTCCAACTCCTGGGCTCAAGCGAGTCTCCTGCCTCAGCCTCCCAAGTAGCTGGGACCACAGGTGCCCGCCACACGCCCAGCCATTTTTTGGTTGCAGCCATCATTGTTGTTTGGCGGGCCGGGCTGGGGATTCAAACCCGCCACCTTAGGTGTACGTGGCTGGCACCTTAGCCAATTAAGCCACAGGTGCCGAGCCAGGAGAGCTGATTCTTTTTGTTTGTTTTTTGAGACAGGGTCTCACTCTATCACCCAAGCTAGCTACAGTGTAGTAGTGTTATCATAGCTCATTGCAGCTTCAAACTCCTAGGTTGGACTGAAGCATCCTCTTTCCTCAGTCTCTCAAGTAGATTGGACTACAAGAATCCACCACCACACCTGGATGATTTTGTTGTTGTTGTTGTTTTTGTTGTTGTTGTTGTTGAGACAGAGTTCCACCCTGTGCCCTGAGCAGAGGGCAGTGGCGTCAGAGCTCACTGCAAACTCAGACTCCGGCTGTGGGCATCCTGCTACCTCAGCCTCCAAAGCCGCTGGGATTACAGGTGCTCGCTGTGGCACCTGGCTGGGTTTTTCCATTTTTTTAATGAGTTGGGGTCTCACTTTCGCTCAGGTGAGTCTGGAACTCCTGAGCTTGAGAAATCCTCCCTCCTCAGTCTCCCACAGTGCTGGGATTACAGGAGTGAGCCCTTGCACCTGGCTCACCTGGCTGATGATTTTTGTGTGTTTTTGTAGAGCTGAGGTCTCTCTATGTCTCTCAGGCTGGTCTTGAATTCCTGGCCTCAAGCATTCCTTCCACCTCAGTTTCCTAAAGGGCTGGGATTACAGGTCTGAGCCACTGTGCCCAGTCCATTTTTTGACTTATTTTATTTTATTTATTTATTTATTTTGCAGTTTTTGGACAGGGCTGGGTTTGAACCCGCCACCTCTGGCATATGGGGCCAGCGCCCTATTCCTTTGAGCCACAGGCACCACCCTGCCTTGTTTTATTGAAGTAAAGATTTGATAATAATGAAAGATGGTGTACAACATGAACACACTTCCAATGAGCATGAGCACTTTATATTCTCCTCTTCATCATCTCAGTTTCTCTCTGTGACTATATTAACATAGATCTACCTGGTAGTTTCTGAATCACAGGACTTGTGACTGAATCACAAGACCTTCCTTTTGCATGATTTGGGCTCTTCCTCTGGTTTCTGTGCAGCAACCCAAACGTTCCAACAAAAGAGGTGGAGGAGGGAGTCTTTCACAGGAAGAACTCAAGATTCAGCCAAAGCCCCTTCTAGAGAGGGAGGACAATAGAAAAAGCCACCTTGGATTTTGAGTTTTCTACCCACTTTTCTCTTTAGTCTCTGTCACTCCTTTTGGTGCCTAGGGGTGTCTCTGACCCCTACTAGTAGGTAATTCACTTTGGTTCCAAACAAATGACCCACTGCCTTGGCCTCAGCAAGATGTCTCACAGTTTCAACCGCACCTGAAAGGAAAACCTAACGGTGGCTCCCCCTTCCTCACCCATGCATGGCACAGAGTAAACCAACTCCTAAGCCTGTTTATTTGAAGAGCACTGGACCAGGAAAAGGCCAGTGCCCATCCCTGTTTCTCTAAACCGTTTCATACGCAGCTGGATGCTGCAGATACGGTGGTAGGTGCTTCTCTCATCACACTGCTTAGCCTACCTAACAAGTCTCCATTGAGACAAGCAAGTGGGTAGGATTGGAAGGTCATCTGGGAAAGCAGAGAGCAGCAAACCTGGGTGGGGCAATAGCTAGTCTCTTTAACTATCTGTCTATCTTTCTATCTATCCATCCAGAGACAGAGCTTCACTTTGTTGCCCTGGGTAGAGTGCCATGGCATTATCATAGCTCATAGCAACTTCAAACTCTTGGACTCAAGCAGTTCTCCTGCCTCAACCTCCTGAGTAGCTGGGACTACAGGCACTTGCCATGACACCAGGCTAGTTTTTCTACTTTTAATAGAGATAGGGTCTGGCTCTTGCTCAAGCCGGTCTTGAACTCCTCTGCTCAAACAATCCACCCGCCTTGGCCTCCCAGAGTACTAGGATTACAGGCTTGAACCACTGTGCCGACCCAAGCTGGTCTTTTTAAAGGCTCCAGGTTCTCCCGTCAGAACAGGCAGCTCTTTACTGGCAAGCTTATCCGATACTTCTTTATTAGTGCACTTACTTCAGTGCTACTTACACCAAAACCACCTAGGAAGTTTTGTAAAAAATATAGTAATGTCCAGACCCATGACTTGCTACATAATTAGCCAGACCCAGCAAAAAATGAAAATGTAGGGTTGCTTATTCAAAAACTACCAAGTAAGGCTCAGTTAAGGTACTGGCCACATACACTGGGCTGGCAGGTTTGAACCTGGCCTGGGCCAGCTAAACAACAATGACAACCACCACCACAACAAAAAATAGCTGGGTGTTGCGGCGGGCACCTATAGTCCCAGCTACTTGGGAGGCTGAGGCAAGAGAATCGCTTAAGCCCAAGAGTGTGAGGTTGCTGTGAGCTGTGAGGACACAGCACTCTACCGAGAATGACATAGTGAGACTCTGTCTCAAAAAAAAAAAAAAACCTACTAAGAATATAAAGACAACAGAGCATCAGACCAAATGCAGGGCTTTAAGTGTACCCCAGTGCAACTGCACAGGTTGCACACCTGTAAAGCCAGTCCTGCCCAGATTCCAACCCCAGAAACTCAGATTTTATTAGATTTAAGTGAAGTCCAGGCATTCAAGGTATTTTAAACCTCTCTAAACATTTTTCATATGCAGCTAGGATTAAAAACTGATTCTAGCTCAAGGAATCATGAAATACAAAGGGTTCTTACAATTGACACCTGTATACAAACTTATCTCTAATTCAATAACTCAAAACCCTCACTCTGGGACATTTTCAGCTTACCCAGGGTGAAATCATCATGACAACATTCTTTAGAAAAATTTTCAACCCATACATAAGTTATAAGCTGTAGTCATGAATCACCTTTTGATTATTTTTTAAAAACAAAACTGTCATGAAAATGGCATATTTCCTCTTATAGAAAATTGATACAATTTGAAGTGTTACTACTTATCATCATTCACATTAAACTTGAAATAAAGCTAAACAAGAATACTGATAAATGGAAATTATCACATCAAGAGAATTCACAATGATACTTTCAAAATGCTCAAACTAGTGTCAAACATCTTACCCCACCACTCTATGCTGAACAATAAGAAGCAAGTATGTACTATTCCAAGAATTTCAACTGGGAGAAAGACTCTCCATGAAAGGTCCATGGACAGTCCCCAACACCAAGCCAGTATTACTACTGTGAGCCTCTTTAGAGAATCTTTTCACCCTTTCTCATCCCTTTGAACCAAGGTCTTCCTCAGAAGAGAATCTTGAAAAGTATGCTCCCTACTGCCTTGGTTATAAAGGTCATTGAACTTGAAAGATAATCCAAACTTGTGGCCCTCCTCATCCTCTTATTCGGGTCCCATACCCCTTGTTAAGAACTTGTGTTCTCAATGCAATTCTGGAAACCACTGAGTGCCACATCAGGGAAGGTTTGTGACCTTTTTATATTTACAACTAGCTCTACTTGATTTAGATCTTCCATGAGACAACCTGATAGTCATTTAGTAGCATGTCAGATACAAAAAGAATGGTGACCAACCTTTCCAGGTTACCCAGGATCAACCGGGTTTTAATACTGAAAATCTGACATCTTGGGATACTGTTGGGTCACCTTAGATATAAGCAGTCACTCACAATCACTTCCAGTCTCCAGAACCTAAAAATAAGCTTATGAAGAAAGTTTGTCTTGTTTTTCCCTGGGATTTTGTTTAACTGTGTGTTAACTAGTAGCAGATGTGCTTCTGGAAGGGCTCTGCAGCGCCTGCTGCTGATGTTCTGGCCAGACCCCTTCAACTCTCCTTTATGGGTTCTGTGTACCCAACCCCCAGCTGCTGCAAGATTTGCTCCTAACTGCTCACACCTGCAGCTTTCTTCAGAGACCTGCCCTTGGGCTACTAGATCCACTTCATTGGACCTGCTGAGAGCCTGGTAGGTTTATGTCCCTCCCCACACCACCCCCCATCCTGGGCTGCCCATAAGCAATAACTAACTGGTACAGAAGTATGAAAGCTCTTTCTCCCTTGCCACAAGGGAAACAAACTCTGAGATGTAATTTACACTTCCAAACTAACTGTGGGATCAAGCTGAGGCTGGGACATCACCTGAGCTCACACCTCTGACTTCTTTTCTTTTCTTGTCCTACTTCCCCCACTTCCCTGACTGGTTTCTTCTGAAAGTATTTTCTTCATAAATAGCTTCTATTTAAGTCCTCATTGCAGTCTCTGCTCTGGGGAACTAACCCAACTCAGGCTTGATTCAGGAACGGTTTACATGAATGATAAGGCATAACAAACACCAATAAGTAAAGTGGGCCTTTGCTTAGATATCTGCCAGAGGAAAGGAAATCTGTCATTATAAAGTTAAAGGGTGGGCTCCACACCTGTAGCACAGTGGTTACAGTGCCAGCCACATATACCTGAGGCTGGAGGGTTCAAACCCAGCCTGGGCCTGCTAAACAACAGTGACAACTACAACAAAAAAATAGCCAGGCATTGTGGCAGGCACCTGTAGTCCCAGCTAGTTGGGAGGCTGAGGCAAGAGAATCACTTAAGCCCAAGGGTTTGAGGTTGCTTTGAGCTATGACACCACAGTACTCTACTGAGGATGACATAGTGAGACTCTGTCACTAACTAAATAAATAAAGTTAAAGGGTGACAATGAATCATCAAGCCAGCAGTGAGTCCTACTTCATTCTGTCAATAGAAAATATTTCTGAAAATCTCAAGTGGACTTGGATAATTCTTCCATTCTCCCATTGCATTTACCAGCACTATAGCAATTCTTTTATGGTATTATAGTATTTTGTGGGCTTAGTCTTGTCATTTTGGCAGATTATGAGCCACTAAATGGCAAGAACAGAGTATTTTCTTCCTAAATCACAAACAAAACGATAAGTTATGGCACAGAATACTTGCTTATATGATAGATAACAACATCAGAAATACTTAGTACTTCTGTTAACTCTAGTAAGTATCTATTTCATTGACTATGAGTTGGGGTGCCAACAATAGGAAAGAGAAGGCACACCCAGATGGAATTCTCAAGAAAATTTAATAAAGGGAATATTTAGAATGGTTAAGGCAAGGCAATGAGAACCAACAATGGATGGGGAAGCACCTTGGAACAAATTAGTAAGGGTAGGAAGCTGCTGAAGGGTCAAGTAAGAGGCGTAAATTATAGGAACCCATCAGCACCTGTAGCTATTGCAAAGCACCACTACACAGAAGCCAGAAATGCAATAGAACTCGATCAATCACTGCTAATGTGCAATTTGGCATTGTGGAAGTCAGAACAAATAAATTTTCTGATCTTTCTCACCTTTTGCTCTTGGATCCCTTCCTGATGACTTCCATTGGTCAAATCCAGCTGGAAGCCAGCCAGCAAAGGAACCTGGGATATGCAATCTAATGGAGTGCAAATCAGAGTGAAGTAGGCAAGAGAATGATCTGGCTGGGCAAGTGGGGAGTAACCTGTACAATGAATAGCCTCCCATACCTTATGCCAGGTGTGGCACTTGACCACCTTTAAAAGCAAACCATGGATGATAGCTACTGTTCTGTCTTTGCTCTAGAATACTCTTCATGTACAGTTTCCCATCCATTCTGTTTCTTCCTCTCTCTCTTTCTTAGGTTCCTGGCTCTGTATATATTCCTGCTTCTACTGACAGTCATGGCACCCTTTTGCATTTTTCTTAGTTTCTTGAACTTTGGCTTTCTAGTTGATGACTCATTTTTTGCATTTTCTGAAGTTTCCAGGGAGAAGCTTCCTACTCTAGCTTCAGCTTTATGGAACCCTACCCACCCATGGGGCCCAGTTGAAATTCCAGTGTTTTAAAACAAACAAACACACAACCTTCAAGCTATGGAAAAACAAAAGAAGAAAACCTAGTGTTCAAGTAAAAGTAGCTTTTATAGCTACTCATAGACTGATATAAAATGGTGACTTTGACATGGGGCATGTGCAAAAACTTATGAGAATTCTGGGCACAGTGGCTCACACCTATAATCCTAGCACTCTGGAAAGCCAAGCTGGGTGGATTGCCTGAGCTCAAGAATTCAAGACCAGCCTGACCAAAAGAGCGAAACTCCCTTCTCTACTAAAAAAAAAAAAAAAGAACAAAAAACTAACTGGGTGTTATGGTGCACACCTGTCGTCCCAGCTACTTGGGATTGCTCAAGCCCAAGGGTTTTTTTTTTTTTTTTTTTTGAGACAGAGCCTCAAGCTATCCCCCTGGGTAGAGTGCCATGGCATCACAGCTCATAGCAACCTCCAACTCCTGGGCTCAAGCGAGTCTCCTGCCTCCGCCTCCCAAGTAGCTGGGACCTCAGG
>CAUYQV010012723.1:0-14255 GCA_963574575.1 Galagoides demidoff | reverse complement strand
ATGATGGCTGCAACCAAAAAATGGCCGGGCGTTGTGGCGGGCGCCTATAGTCCCAGCTACTTGGGAGGCTGAGACAGGAGACTCGCTTGAGCCCAGGAGTTGGAAGTTGCTATGAGCTGTGATGCCATAGCACTCTACCCAGGGGGATAGCTTGAGGCTCTGTCTCCAAAAAAAAAAAAATGTAAGGTTCCAGGTCCCCTGCAGACCTCAGGGGAGGAACCTGACAAACTGTATTTCAATCCTGCTTCTCAAGTGATTTTTAAGATTGGATTAAGGCCGGGACACACGGGCCAGAACAAACTAGGGCTCTCTGCTCTGGCTTCCCAATCTCTGTCTTCAGGGGTCAACACGATGACCCCTCCTGGGCTCTCACTCCAAACCCTGGATGGTCAAGGCCAGAAAAATCCTGTCATTTAGCCCAAAAGTGGATGAAATCCGCCCAAACTGCTAAAAAGAGTATGGTTTACAAGAGAAAAAAACGCGTGTAGGAGTGAGCAAAGTTTTACTTTCCCACAGTGATGCCGCCTAAAGTTTTTGAACTGTACTTTTGTTAGTTCAATACTGTGTGGTTCCCAGCCCCATCGTCTACCTTAGAGTTTGTGTCCCACTCCGCCATGGGGGCAGGAAGTACCACCACCCAGCACTGAGCCTGACCCACGGCCAGGGGCCAACAGGGGTCTCAGAGCCTTACGCGGGCTTCTGTCTCTCGCCCCCGCCCCTGTCATCCTGCAAACGAGAAGGCAGACGCCCAGGGCTCCCTGCTGACCGGCCCAGGGTGGGTCGGGGGAGACCGCCGGTGGTCAGAGGGGGCGGGTTGTGCTTGAACCACACGGTGAGCGCGGGGGGCCGGGCGCGCGTTCACACCCCCTGTATTCCCGCGACCTAGCGCCGCGAGGCTCGCGGCCAGCACCTGCGGCGGAAACGAGCGATTTTCGTCGAGGGGCACCCGGTACCCCCACTCACCTGGCCGCCGTCTGTCTCATCGCCCCACTCGGCCGCGCTCCCGAAGTAGTCCTCATCCATGATGGTAGCCGGCGCGGTACCCGCCATTCTCTTCCGCGAGCGACCGCGGCGCACGCGCGGCAGGAATAAACGGACTGGCGCACGCGCGGCTGTGGCCCCGCCCCTCGGAGGCCGAGTGCTTCGGCTTAGAGGGAGGTGGGGCCTGTGGGAGGGGCGTGGCCTGAAGGAAGGGGCGGGGCAAAGGGGACCAAGGGAACGCCCCTGGTCGCTCACAGGGAAGGGGGAGGGGAGAAAGTGACAGCCTGATGAAAAATAACAAAAAGTTTTGAGCAGGGCGGTTAACACTGTCAGCTCTGCATGCCTTGAAAGGTAATGCCAGTGCCCCTAATGAAGAGCATTAGAGAAAAAAGTTCTAGAATGCTAATAACAGGGACCATTTATGGAAGGGGCTTTCCTGCACCCTTTTCATTCATTCGACGAATGTTTATGGAGTCTGCCACAGTGCTACTCCCTAGAGCTCACTAGTGAACAAATTGGACATGGTCCTTGCCCTGATGGAGCCTGCATTCTACCGAGGGAACTGAAGAAGAAACAAATGAAATGATCGTGACAGGGCTAGTGTTCTGTGATTACAGGAGAGACCCTGGGGCTGAGCATCATATGATGAGAAGGTCAAGCAGCTAAAATCCAGGGGGGGCTGGGCGCGGTGGCTCGCACCTGTAACCCAGCATTCTGGGAGGCTGAGGCAGGTGGATCGCCTGAGCTCTCAAGTTCGAGACCCCGTCTCTAAAAATAGCCGGGCATTGTGGCAAGAGCCTGTAGTCCCAGGTATTAAGGAGGCTGAGGCAAGAGAATCACTTGAGCCCAGGAGTCTGAGGTTGCTGTGAGCTATGACTCCATGGCACTCTACTGAGGGTGACAAACTGAGACTCTGTTTCAAATAATAATAAAACCCAGGGGGAACATTTTGAAGATGGGAACTGCCAGGACAAAGGTTTGGCATGTGACCTTGGGAGAGAAAGCCCACGAAGGCTAGTAGCTAGCAAACCAAAGAGAAATGTAGGTGAGATGCATGAGGCAGGCAGGGCCAGATCGTGGTAGGGACTTAGGTCTTTATAAAGGGAGGGTCGTTTGTGAGAATTTCATGCAATAACCTATGCTAAGGACTGAGCACAGAACTTGCACACAGTAGGTGCTCAGCGAATGTCAGTAATTATGAGGAAGATGAAACCTTTCGATTTTTTTTGGTTTGTTTGCTTTAACAGGGTGACAGAACATATCTGGGTTTTCAAAGCCATTTCCCATAGTTGAGGGGGCATACAGAGGGGAGGTGAGAATTTAAGAGGCTTCTTGTGGGGGCAGGTGCAGAGAAGGGGCTTCTCTCATCAGAGTTAAGGGAGCCAAGTAGGGGCTCAGGCGGCTGCTGTGAGATTGGGGTAGAATGCAGAGGCAGCAGCTGCCTTGTGAGGAGGGGGCAAGAGTACAAGAATCGGGGCAAGGAAAATGCTGCAGAGACATTCAGCCCGGGTATGGATGGAGGCTCATTGCAGAGACAGAGAACCCAGGAAGGGGACAGGTTTCCGCCAGGGAAGACAGTTCACATAGGGACATGCTGAATTAGAGGTGCCAACAGACCAGCCATGTGGAGATATCTTGCAGGTGGTTGGAGGGGGAAGTCTGCAGCTCTGGATTCAATGGACCAAGCTCCAGCTTCTATTTGCAAGATTAAAGTGTATGAAGGTAATGAGTGCCCTGCTGTTGGCTTGTTTCAGGGCTCATTCTCATTTGCTTGCTCAAAATGTTGGAGAGAATTGATGGCTGGTAAACTCCTACTACCTTTCCTTCTGGACTTTTTAAAAAATTAGTGCCTGACTTGAAAGCAGACAAATTAATATATGTATAACCAAATGTGCCTACAGAATCGGAGACTATTTAACTCACCTCTCCCTCAACCAAAAGGTTAGCTAATCCATTTAATAATAAATAGATTTACAGGCCCGGTGTGGTGGCTCACGTCTATAATCCCAGCACTCTGGGAGGTCGAGGTGGGTGGATTGCCCCGAGCTCAGAGATTCCAGACCAGCCTGAGCCAGTGTGAGACCCTGGGCATTGTGGTGGGGGCCTATAGTCCCAGCTACTTGGGAGACTGAGGCAAGAGACTCACTTAAGCCCAAGAGTGAGAGGTTGCTGTGAGCTGTGATGCCACAGCAATGTACTGAGGGCCACAAAGTGAGACTCTGTATAAACAAATAAATAAATAAGAAAAAAAATAAAATAAATAAACTTCAAACTAAGACAATTGAAAGTAAAATTCAAAAAAAAATAGATTAACAAACAACTAGTAATACAAACATTACATTCAGTCTGCAAGTTGAAGTAATTAGAATATCTGAGTTTGTATATCTTCCCTCCTGAGATATTGTTGACCTGTTGTTTTAGAGAAGCCACATCTGCATTATCTAAATGAGCTTGCATTACTTAAAGTAACTCCTAAAGTCATTTAAGATTTTTTTTTGTTTAAGAAAAATTCTGGTGGAGAATTTCCATGGAAATGAGAAATTGGTTTCACTTTACTGCATTCAAGAAAAGTTTATTGAATGCCTCCTGTTGTCACCTAGTGCCTACTAGGTGTCATTGCTGACACAAAACTGAACCAGACACACAGTTGGTCTACTGCTAATAGCCGAGAAAAAGAAAAGAGAAGCTGTCCCTGATGATAAGAAAAGCACGGGGACCTCAAAGAGGCCAAGGAAAGCTCCATGGAAATGATGTTTGAGCTGAGACCAAGAGCTTGCATTTGGAGGACAAAGAGAGTAAAGCACAGTGAGAAGATGAAAGTGAAAGAAAATGCCTGGAGGGCAGAGGGACCAGACAGTGAAGGAGGAGCCAGATGGCTTAGAAACATGTCCAGGAGGGAGGTGCCCTGGTTCAAAGGAGTAAGGCACCGGTCCCATATGCTGGAGATGGTGGGTTCAAACCTCATCCCAGCCAAAAACGGCGAGAAAAAAAAAAAAAAAAAGAAAGAAAGAAAGAAAAAAGAAACATGTCCAGGGCGGGGACTTTATCTCCTGGGTAATGGGTCGCCATGGGAAGCTTTTCAACGCAAGAGTGATGTGTGATCAGATATAGATTTTCAGCTTGTTCTGGCTACCCTTTGGCGAAAGGATCTTCCAAGAGGAGCAAAGCAGAAGCTAAGAGACTAGTTAGGATGCTGTTGAAACATCCAAGTGAGACTTGATGGTAACCAAGATGAAGGCAGGCCCGAGGATGGACTGAACACATTTGGGAGAGGGTTAGCAGGCTGGACAGATTACAGCTGGAAGCGTCTTACCCAGAGAGTATATAATAAATGTCCCAATTCTTAAAATTTTTATCTTCTAATCATATTTCGACCCACCTCTATCTGTCTTTTGTCTCCTTCATGCCAGTGCCACTATTTCTTCTCTCATGTCCAAAAAGACATTTCTCTAATTCTGTTTGATCTCTGAACAGTTATTGACTGACACAGATAACAGCTCTACCCTTGAAACACAGCGCTGTTGTCTCTGCACCCACCGTGCCACACTGGCGGGTCTTCCTCCTGCCTCATCAGCTGCTGCTTCTCAGACTTCTTTCCTTTTTGTCCTTCTTCTTGCTCTCTGGATAGAGCAGTTCCTCAGGACTTGCATCTGGATCTGTCTCTACTTCCACTCTCTTCCTAGGGGACCTCATTTATTGCACATTTTTGAAGCCATTTATATGAGGAGAACTCTCAAATTTGTTTCTCCAGCCCTCCTGTCTCCTCTGATCTAGGGCTTGTGTATTTGACTGACCTCACTGCCTGTGGAATTCAATGGTAAGTTTCCTGTGAGCATCTCCGCATCTCCATGTACACCCCAAATGTGATCTCAACCTCTCATAACATGCGGCTCTCATCTCCGCAGTTACTAATACCAGACACCTGGAATCATCCCTAACGTCTCTCCGACCTCCACTCCTACCCAATCCAAAGGAAAACCCTCCATCAATCCACTGGAAAAGTCAACTTCAAATCTATCCGCTCGTCTCTCTCTGTCAGCCAGCACTTTAGTCCAGGCTCCTGCCAGCTCTCACCTGGGCAACAACAATAGCCTCAAATTGATCTGACTCATCTTTCCGTGCTCTATTGTGGTTCATGCTCCAAGCAGCAGCAGGATGGGTTGTGAAATATATCTACAAAGCTTTTTTATACTCTTCTTTTCAAGAAGTGGCGCTTAATTTCCCTCTTCTTGAGTATGGGCTGAACTTAGTAATTTACTTCTACAGAATAAAATAAAGCAGTGACAGTGGGGGGCTTCATGGACCAGGTCACAGAAAGGCAATGAGGCTTCCATCTTGGCTGCACACACTCAGATCACTTGCTTTGCAGGGATCCAGATGTCAAGTTGAGAGCATCCCTGTGGAGAAACCCAAAGTGAGGAACTGAGGCCTCCCACAACAACTAAACGAGTTTGAAGATAAATCCTCCACTGCCAGTCAAGTTCCAGCTGACAGCTTGTTTGCAACTTATAAGAAACCCTGAGTCAGAACCACCGGACTAAACTGCTTCCAAACTTCCTACAGAAATGACAACGTAATAAATGTGTGTTGTTTCAATTGACAAATTTGGTGTAATTTTTTATGCAGCAATATTTAATGTGAGTATCCAAAGTGCTTATTTATTTGTTTATTATATTTGAGACAGAATCTCACTCTGTCTCCCTGGGTGGCATCAGCCTGGCTCACAGGAACCTCAAACTCTTGGGCTTGAGCAATCCTTCTGCCTTGGCCTCCTGAGTAGCAAGGACAGGTGCCTGCCGTCACTCTCAGCTAGTTTTTTACTTTTCACAGAGATGGGGTCTTGCTCTTGCTCAGGCTGGTCTTGAACTCCTGAGCTCAAGCAAACCACCCACCTCAGCTTTCCAGAGTGCGGGGATGACAGGCGTGAGCCTGCCCCCACCCCACCCCAAAGTGCTCTTTAAAACACAAATCAGATCATGTCCCTCATTGCAGTGGCATCCGTTTCATCTGGAAATAACAAACCATTTTCTCATATCTTCCATGACAACAAAGTGAGGTTGACAAATTCTGTCCCCGAAAAGTAGCAACAATGCTGGACAAAACTAGCAAAAATAGCCATTGCAGGCCTCTGGAAATAGACCAAAGGCATACCACAAACTGAGAAGCATTTATTAATGGAAATCACTAAATATCAAGTAAGAAGGGTATGACTCTGTGACATATTATCCTATGTGTTCCCATTGTTTGTTTTTTGTTTTTTGTTTTTTTCCCCCAAGTAGCTCCCAAGTAGCTGTGAATACAAGTACTGGCTGCAATGCCCAGCTAATTCTTAGAGGTTTGTTTATTTTTTCTATTTTTAGTAGAGTTGGGGTCTTACTCTTACTTAGGCTGGTCTCAAACTCCTGAGCTCAAGGAATCTACCCTCAGCCTCTCAGAGTACTAAGATCACAGGCATGAGCCACTGTGACCAGCCTCTCTTCCTATTCTTTTTTTTTTTTTTGAGACAGAGTCTCACTCTGTTGCACAGGCTAGAGTGCCATGGCGTCACAGCTCACAGCAACCTTAAACTCTTGGGCTTAAGTGATTCTCTTACCTCAGCCTCCCAAGTAACTGGGACTACAGGCGGCTACCACAATGCCCAGCTATTTTTGTTGTTGTTATTATATTTGTCATTGTTGTTTTTAGCAGGCCTGGGTCAGGTTTGAACCCTCCAATTCCAGTGTATGTGGCCAGTGCCCTAACCAGTGAGCTATAGGTGCCGAGCCTCTGTTCCTATTCTTGAAATCAATAAAGGAAATATGATTAATGACTAACTTGCCATCAGATAAACAGAGGCCAAAGGTATGGAATGACATAGCTACAATAAAGCCAACTGTCAACCAAGAAGTTCATATGTAGCAAATATCAAAAATAAAGGTAAAATAAATATGTCCTCAGATTAAAAAAGATTGAAAGAATTTGTTGCTAGCAGATCTGCCTTATAAGAAATAATGAAGGAAATTCTTCAGTTAAAAGTAACACTATACAGTAAGTTAAATTCGCAAGGAAAAATGAAGAATATCAGAAATGATAAATATAAAAGTTTTAAATAAACTATAGTTCTTCTTTTGCCTTTAAAAATGTAATATTAGAGAAAGTAATAACTATAACACTGTTTTGTTGCATTTATAATAACAAAAGAATGGGGGAAATGAGATATATTGGAATGAAGTTTCTTTATTTGCCTGAAATTAAGTTAGAACTATTCTGAATCAGATTATGCTAAATTAAGATGTTCATTGTAATCTCTAGAGCAATAATTAATGAAAAACTTCAGAACTGGTGAAAAATTAAAATCAAGTTATAAAGTTGTGCATGAAAACACATTTAAGATTGAACAAGGCCTTAAAGGAGAACGGAGATATCAAACAAATGAAAAACAAAAGGTCAAATGGAGTGTAAATCCAACCTTATGAGGAATTTCATTAAGTGTGAATTTAATTTGGGTTAAATACCTCAAAAGGCACAGATAGCCTTGCTGGATGAAAAAGCAAGACCTGAGAATATGTCTATAAAGGAAATGCAATAGATTCAAAGCCAAAAACAGATGGAAAGCAAAAGAATGAAAAAAAGATATACCATGCAAACGGTAACTATAAGAGAGTGGTTTTATGTTAATATCAGACGAGTTTAAGGCCTCAGAGACAAATCATAATGACAAATGGGTCCATACAGGAGATAAATATAACAATTAGGAATGTATGTGTATCTAAGATCAACCTCTGCTGATTAACTCAAAGGACAAGAAGCAAAAATGGACTGAATTGAAAGAAAAATTAGATAATTTAATAATAACAGTTGAATACTTTAATATCTTATTCTCAATAAAAAACAAATGGACAAAAAAAAATCAGTAATGGTGGGATTGAAATACAATGCAACCACTATGGAAAATAATTTGGCAGTTCCTTAAAAATTTGTAAATAGAATTATAATATCCATTTCTAGGAATATATCCAAAATTATTTATTATTTAGAGACAGAGTAGCAGTCTGTCACCCTGGATAGAATGTCATGGCATCATCGTAGCTGACAGCAAACTCAAACTCTTGGGGGTCAATGCATCTTCTTGCCTCAGCCTCCTGAGCAGCCGGGACTACAAGGTGTCCACCATGATGCCCAGTTAGTTTTTCCACTAAGGGACAGGATCTTGCTCTTGCTCAGGCTAGTCTTGAATTCCTGAGTTCAAAGGATCTACCCACCTCACCTCCCAGAGTACTAGGATTATAGGCATGAGCTTTGAGCCATTTTTTTGGCTTATCCAAAAAAATTTAATGCAGGGTCTCTTAAGAAATGTTTACATGGGGAAGAGAGAGGTGGCCTGGGGGGTCATGGTGTATGGCACTCCTCTTGGGGACAGGACACAATTATAAAAGGGACTTTACCTAACAAATGCAATCAGTGTAACCTAGTTCTTTGTACCCTCAATGAATCCCCAACAATTAAAAAAATGTATATATTTACATGCCCACATATGTAGCCACAATATTCACAATAGCTAAGGGATAGACACAACCAAAATGTCCACTGACAGAAGAATAGATAAATAACATAAGATACATACCTGCACTGGATTATTACTGAGTCTTAAAAAGGACCTTGAGGACATAAGGCTGTCACAAAAAAGCAAATACTGTATGATTTTACCTAGTTGAGATATCTAAACTAAATGAAATCACAGTTGCGCAAAGCGGAATGGTGCTTTCCAGGGACTGGGGTGAGACGGGAGAGAGAGTTGTTGTTTACTAGATAGAGAATTTCAGTTTTGCAAGATGAAAAAGTTCCAGAGATGTGTATCTCCACAAAGTCCTTCCTGATTGGGTGAGCTGCTTAATTTCCTCTTACCTTCCCATTTTTTCTTTTTCACTTCAAATTCTTTGAATTTCAAGGCCTTTCCCCTTTAGTAAAATTTTAATTTCAGTTATTGTACTTTAGAGTTATAGAATTTCTCCCCGAAGTTTCCATTTCTCTATTGTGATTCTAAATATGTTTATTCATTTATATGACACTTTCCTTTAATTCCTTGAACATCTTTATAATATCTCTTCTTGGAAGACCTTTTCTGCTAAATCCAACATCTGGGTTCCATCAGATTCAATTTTTATTGACTGTCTTGGTTTCTGTTTTGTTTTTTTATCTGGGGACTTTGGAGGGGCACATCTGATAATTGGGGGTTGAAATTTGGGCGTTATAGATAGTATCACGTGGTCTCTGGATTCTGTTGTGTTTTTCTGAGGATCATCGTCTTGCTGTTGTTCTAATAGGCAATTAACTTCAAGAAGTGAGCTACAAAGCCACAAAGTCATCCCCCCATGATGGCCCCTGCCATCTCTGTTCTGTTCTGAACGTTTCTCACTGCTGCTTTTTAGCCTGGCTCCTGGGGGTTCCTGGTGCCTGCTCAAATTCACGGTCAGCCTTTCTATGGCTTCTTGTTTCTATATATTTCTACCTAATTTTCAGCTGCTCTGCAGGCTTTAGAGTCTGTGCCGTGATACTTTCTGCCTCTGAGGCTTCGGTTTTTTGTCACCCAACCTGGGTACTGTTGGGAACACACTTGGAAGGAAAAAGACCAAGAGTAAACTCACAGACCTTACCTCCTGGACAGCTCTGTCTTTGAAGAGATTTCTCTCTGGCTCTGCCTCCTTTTTCCCCAGGACCTGATGTTGCCCTGCACACATATGGATTGTTTGTTAGCCGGGGAACTGGGCAGAGTAGATATTCAGAATTTAAGTCTTACCTGCTCCCTCTGTGAAACTTTTACTGGCAGTCTTTCCTGTTAAAGTTTCCAACTGCTTTTCCCTGCTTGAACTCTGATTGATAATACCTTGGAACAGTAGGCTGTGGTTTCACCCCAGATTTCCACAGCTAGGACCTATTAGGCTTAGGGTATAAGCTCATGTCAGAAAGCTACAAATGCACAATTTTTGCTGCTTCCAGTTGTGTTTTATATTAACCTCTCCTCCAGTTTAGACATTTTCAGCATCTTTAAATAATGGCTTTTCCCCCCATTTTATTTACTTTTTACGTCTGTTACACAGGGGCGGGTTTGTCTCTGCACTTTGCTCCTCTGTCCCTAACACCTTCCCTGGTTGGAGCGTGCATCCCATGCTTCTTTCCTCAATTAATTATTATGGGGGCCAAAATGGTGATTTCCTGATTTTATCATCTATGTATTAATTGTCTTTTCCACTCTTAGGAAGATCTTCCTTCTTATTTCTTTGTTTATAGCAGTGAGAAGTCATTATTATTATTACCAATTTCTAGATTGATATTATCCCAAGTGAGAAGGCTTTCAAGCTGGTTTCTGTGTCTTTTAAATATATTCCATTTTCTTTAGACACTTTTCTTTCTGATACAATGAAATACTCCAGGTTCTAGTACCCGTGCTAGTACCATTTCTCCCTGAAGCCCTGATTTCTCATGGGGGGTAAATAGCATGATTAGTAGGGTGGCTCATTGATACTGGGCTCTTTTAGTATCTGAACTTACATGCACGTAATTGTTAAATAACCACAAATGTAGAATATAGTTGTGTGACGTATAATGACACTTTGGTTGATGATGGACCATGCACGTGATGGTCGTTCTATAAGATTATAACGGAGCTGAAAAATTCCTATCCCCTAATGACATCACAAAGTTAGTAGCACGGTGCATGACTCACATGTTTGTGGTGATGATGGTTTAACACTTGCTCGGCCAGTCATATAAAAGGATAGCCCATAGAACGCATGCTACTTGATAATGATAACAAACTGTTACTGGTTCACATATTGACTGTACTATACTTCCATTGTTAGTTTGGAGAATACTCCTTCTACTTATAAAAAAGTTAACTGTAAAACAACCTCAGATGGGTCTTTCAGAAGGTAATTTCAGAAGAAGGTGTTGTTATCAAAGGAGGTGACAGCTCCAGGTGTGCCATTGCCCCTGACAACTCTCCAGTGTGTAGAATGGAGGAAGAAGACAGGGTGTGATCTGATGACCCTGGTCCTGTGTGGGCCTAGGCCCATGTGTGTATTTGTATCTTAGTTTTTAACAAAAGTTCAAAAAGTAAATTAATAAAAGATTAAACATTTTTAAAAATAGAAAAAAGCCTACAGAATAAGGATACAAAAAATATTTTTGTATAGCAAAATATGTTTGTATTTGTGTTTTAAGCTAAGTGTTATTATGAAAGAGTCAAAAGTTTTTAAGAGCTTTAAAGGTTCTGTCTGAAAAGTTACAGTATGATATGCTAAGGTTAATTGATTAATGAAGAAAGAAAAAAAGTTATTTTTGAGACAGTCTCGCTCTGTTGCCCAGGTTAGAGTGCTGTGGCATCATAGCTCACAACAACCTCAAACTCTGGGCTCAAGCCATCCTCCTGCCCCCAGCTTCAAAGTAGCTAGTACTATAGGAGCCTGTCACCACGCCCAGCTAATTTTTCTATTGTTAGTAGAGATGGAGTCAATCAAAATATTTTTTTAAAATATCAAAATATTTTTTTAAAATATAGTGGCGCTAAGTGCACAGTGTCTGTAAAGTCTAGAGCAGCGCCCGTGATGTCCGAGGTCTGCACGTTCACACCCCACTCACCCCCTGACTCAGCAGAGCAACTTCTCTGAGAGCAAGAGCAGAGCAGCCCTGCCAGCTCCACTCAGGCTAAGTGCCTTACAGGTGCGCCATCTTTATCTTTTATGCTGTATTTTTACTGTACGTTTTCTATGCTTAGATACACAAATACCAATATGTTACAGTTGCCTACAGTATTCAATACAGTCACCAGCTGCACGGCAGTGTAGCTTGGAAGCAAGAGGATATATACCATGCAGCCTGGTGAGTAGGGGCCGATACCATCTAGTAAAATATTTGTGTAAGTACACTCTATGATGTTTGCACGATGACAGGATTGCCTCGTGCCTTCCTTAGAACGTGTCCCTATCAAGTGATGCATGATTGTATAAAATAACGCACCTATTTACCTGCACAGAACGTGTACGTGTGAGCACGTGTGTGTTATCCCCCACGGCATAGCTTAACATGCTCCTTTGTCCCATGTTTGTTAATCTAGAAACTTGATCAGATTCAGATTCAACTTTTTTTTTAATTTTTTTAATTTTTGCAAAAATATGGAACGCTTCATGAACTTGCGTGTCATCCTCGCGCAAGGGCCATGCTAATCTTCTCTGTATCGTTTCAATTTTAGTGTATGTGCTGCTGAGGCGAGCACCAGATTCAACTTTTTTAAGCGGAAGTATTTCTTATGCAGTAGTGTTTTATGGTTCCAGCAGGAATTATGTAACATCATCTTTTCTCCTTTTTTTCTTGTAGAGACAGAGTCTCAGTTTGTGGCTCTTGGTAGAGTGCCATGGCGTCACACAGCTCACAGCATCCTCCAATTCCTGGGCTTAAGTGATTCTCTTGCCTCAGCCTCCGGAGTAGGGTCCTTTTTTTGATGTTTGTAGCCGTTGATAATTCTTGTTTAGACCCATTAACTCAATAGGAGTTTCTAGAAGATTAAAGATGGCCACAAATACTCTGACACTTTTCCCACCTGGAGGTGAGCACCGTGTCCTCCTCTCTGAATTTGGGTGCTTGGGCCAGTAGAAGATGGTAAAAGTGATGCCGTCAGTTTTGGGGTCTGGGCTTTCAGATACCAGTGGCTGCCTCTTGGAACACTCACTCTTAGAGTCTTAGGCCATTGTCTGGCTACTATGCTGGACAGGCCACAGGGTAGAAAGACCTAATATGAATATTACATGGGGGCAGAGGCCCATTTGAGCCCAGCCACCCACTTGTCACCACCAAGATACCAGGGATGAGCTTCTCCTGCTCCATAGAGAAGCCCAACTGTTAGCCGAATGTCACTGAGTGACCTCTGTCATGGTCCACTGGGGCAAAAGAATTGCCCAGCTGAGCTCTTTCCTAATTCAGGACTTTGTTCTATTTTAAAATTATTTTGGCCCTTCTAGGTCTTCTGCCTGTACATATAAATTTTAAAATCAAGTTGTCTATTTTGACAAAATTCTAGGATTTTGGATTTTGATTAGGATTGCACTGAACTTCTAGGTCTATGTTGATGGAATTTATCTTAATAATCGTGAATCTGCCAATTCACAAGTACAGAATCTCGCTCCGTATAGTTAGATCTTACTTGTTTCTCCTACCAGTGTTTGGTATTTTTCAGCATACTGGTCTTGTGCATCCTTTACTATATTTTAGCCTACATATTTCACTGTTTCAGGGTTCTTATAAATGGCACTTTCAAATTTTTCATTTTGTCATTGCTAGGATATAGTAGCAATTCAATGAATTGACCTTGCATGCTGGGACCTTGCCGGATGCATTTGCTAGTTCTAGAAGCTTTTTAAAAAAATATATAGAATCTTTTGTGTTTTCTGCATCGACAGTCAGATCATCTGTGAATCGTGAATTTTATTTCTTTATCACCGATCTTGCAACTTTTGTTTCTTGTGCTTCCTTCATTCTGTGCTCCCTCCCACTCTGAAGGGGAGGGCCTTCAGAGTGCTGTTGAATGTGAGTGACAGTGAGAATGTCTTTCATCGTGAAGTACGACATTAGTTGTAGGTTTTTGGTAATTGCCTATTGTGACGTTGAGGAAGTTCCCTTCTATTTCTAGTTTTGGAGAGTTTTTATAATGAGTCGATGGTGTTCAATGTTGTTCAATTACCTTTTTGGATTTTATAGAAGTGTTCATGTGATTATTCTTTCTTGGTCAATTGAATTGCATTAATTGATTCATGAATGTTCCAGGATAACCTCCTCCACTTTGCTATAATGTATTATATCCTTTTTGTATATTGCTGAATACAGTTGCTAATATTTTGTTGAGAATTTTCACGTGTGTATTCAGGAGAGACAATCACCTGAAAGATTTTTCTTTTTTCTTGTAATAGTTATTTCTGGTTCGGGTAACTGTATAATGGACTCATTAAATGACTGGGGAAGTATTTTCTTCTCTTCAATTTTCTGGAAGAATTTGTGAGAAACTGTATTATTTCTTCCCTAAATGCTTGGTGGAATTCAGCACTTTTTTTTCCTTTGGAAGGTGTCAAATGACAGATTCAAGTTCTCTGATTTGTTTTTTTTTGTTTTTTTTTTTTGAGACGGAGCCTCAAGCTATCCCCCTGGGTAGAGCGCCATGGCATCACAGCTCACAGCAACCTCCAACTCCTGGGCTCAAGCGAGTCTCCTGCCTCCGCCTCCCAAGTAGCTGGGACCACAAGCGCCCG
>CAUYQV010012718.1:0-70809 GCA_963574575.1 Galagoides demidoff | reverse complement strand
TTTTTTTTCTTTTGAGACGGAGCCTCAAGCTATCCCCCTGGGTAGAGTGCCATGGCATCACAGCTCATAGCAACCTCCAACTCCTGGGCTCAAGTGAGTCTCCTGCCTCTGCCTCCCAAGTAGCTGGGACCACAGGCGCCCGCCACAATGCCCGCCCATTTTTTGGTTGCAGCCATCATTGTTGTTTGGCGGGCTGGGCTGGGGATTTGAACCCACCACCTTAGGTATACGTGGCTGGCGCCTCAAACTTTTTAAACAGGGGGCCAGTTCATTGTCCCTCAGACCATTGGAGGGCCAGACTGTGGGCCCCAGGACGAGTCGGCTGCTAAGCAGGACAGGCAGTGGCAGCAAAAACACCCGGCGGGCCAGATAAATGTCATAGGTGGGCTGCATGTGGCCCGTGGGCTGTAGTTTGAGGATGTCTGCCATAAAGGCACAGAATAGACTCTCCAGGGCAAGCAGATGCTGTGGGGTTCCAAAGATGGAGTGAAGGCAAAGGGCAGGGCTGTAAAAGATCAAGCCCAGGCCATAGTCAGCAGAGTAGGAAGCTCTGTAAGAGCTGTGTGTAACTGATCAATCCCTTGCTAGCCTTGTCCTTCAATTTTAACAACAGAAAATGGAGAAACAGAAACAGACTAGAGATTAGGAGATCTTGATCCTAATGTCAGAGCTATCTTTTAGTGGTTTTGTGATCTTGGACAAATCACTCACCTTGCTGTACTATGAAACTAAGGAATTAGACTTAATGGTTGCTTAGGGCTCTTTTCAGCTCTGAAAGTATGGGAATGTGATTCAAGACAGTGATATTATTTCTCCACCATGAACTGACCTATACTTTTCTGCATTGTCTTCACAAGCAAAGCCTCATTGCTGTCTTTTTTTTTTTTGAGACAGAGTCTCATTCTGTCACCCTGGGTAGAGTGTCATGGCGTTATAGCTCATAGCAACCTCAAACCCTTGGGCTCAAGTGATTCTCTTGCCTCAACCTCCTGAGTAGCTGGGACTGACTACAGGTGCCCACCACCACGTCTGGCTAGTTTTCCCCCCATTTTTGGTAGAGAATGGGGTCTTGCTCTTGGCTCAGGCTGGTCTCCAACTCCTGAGCTCAAGTAATCTACCCACCTCAGCCTCCCAGGGCTAGGATTACAGGTATGAGCCACTACACCAACCTCCTGCCCCTTTGTTTATGGATTGTTTGGATCCTGCTGACCTACAACCAGCTTTTCCATTTGCCAGCTTCTATACCAGAACGATCCCCGGCTACTTGTTAGAGCCTTCCCCAAAGTAGAATGCTGCTTCTGTGGAAATAAAATTAAATGAAAAGAAATTTAAAAGTAGGGGTTCCATAGCCAGTTGAGAATCAGTAGGTTAAACATGGCCAACAGTTTATTTTTATATTTTTTTTTACAGGATTCTCAGAGCCTTTAACACATCAGTATGCATTGTGAATCTGCAATGTAGGAATATGCAGTATTTCTAAAGTTAATTTGATGGAGAGGTGGTTTCCCTTTTTTAGGAGCATCTCACCAGATTAATGTTTCATAGAATACCCCTAGAAAGAAGTTTCACTATCCTACCATCTTTCTCTCTCTTTAAAAACAACTTGGCTGGATGCAGTGGCTCATGCCTGTAATCCCACCACTTTGGGAGGCTGAGATGGGAAGACCACTTGAGGCTAGGAATTCAGGACTGCCCTGGGCAACATAGTGAGGCCTTGTCTCTAAAACACATAAAAAGTAAATTAGCTCAGCAGGGTGGCACATGCCTGTAGTCCCAGCTACTCAAGAGGTAAAGGTGAAAGGATCACCTGAGCCAGGAGTTTGAGGTTGTAGTGAGCTATGACCCTGACACATACATACACAAAACACCACCCAAACCCTCAATAACTCAGAGTTAGATGGCCCTTACTTTCTCTTAAGTTCTGGACTTTTGAGGTGGGTAGAAGTGCCCACTTCTCCTACTCTGGCACCTCAGAGGCAGGCAGTGTTTTGTCATGGTTCCTAAGGCAACAATGTAGGCAGTGCCAGCAGCAATTCTGCTAATTCCAATTGAATTGACACCCCTCACAGTCCTCCAGATCTATCCCCCTTGTCTCCCTGCAGCAGATGCTCATGGAATACCCCTTCACCTTGACAGAGGGACACAGAGCAAGTCAGCATGGGCCCCTCTGAGCCCAAAGCCGTCTCTTGGTGACATACTGTGAGGGTCAGTATGGCAGGATTGACAGTTGACTTTCCAATTTGGGGTTGGTTTTCTATAAGAGAAAGAAAGAAACTTGCCAGAGTTCTCCATCCTAGGAATATACACTTTTCTAAGCTGAGATGGAACTCTGAACCTTGAGCTGGGCTGGGCAGAGATAAGTATGGGAACAGTGAACTGGCCGTGTACTTGGGCAGGAGGGCTGGGTTGCACTCAACTTGGAATCCAAACAGTTTTACATCCCATTTTCTATGCCTGGTCTCCTCCTCTCCCTGCCCTGGCCTGTCCACCTTCCTCCTTCATCCTTCTTTTGGGTTCTCTGTGTCTACACTGTTCTTCTAAGCAGACAGTCTCTCCTTCCTCTTCCCCCAGCCCAATCTCTACTTCTCTTCACATTCCCTCTGCCTCTCCCAGCCTGGCAGCCTGCCCTGTAGGAATGTTAATTAGCATTCTCAGTTTAATTAATTCAGTAGCTAATTAATGATTGGGGAGGGGGGTGGGGAACTGGGGTGCAGGGGGTTGGGGGCCGGTGGTGGTGGGGAGAAATAGCGGAGGCTGCAGAAGGCATTGCAGATGGCTGTGTGGTGGCTGGCACCGTGCCCACCGCTGTGGATGCAAACACACTTGCGCACACGCACACATACACACACACATACAAAAAGGATAGGGTGATCCAGGAATCAAATCAAAAGCAGGGAGAGAAGGGCACAGGGGCCCTGGGAACTGGGGCTGTGGGGCTGGGGGTGGGGAACGCTCTAGATGTATTTGAATCTGCTCCGGAAGTAGAAGAACAGAAAAAAAAGAAACTACCACAGGCGCAGAGAGAGCTCTCCCGATACCCCACCCCACCCCCACCCCACCCTAGCTACCCCTCCTCCCTGGCATGGGATTCATGGGCACCAGCTGAGGACAGGGTCCCCTCCCTCTGCCTGCCATAAATATTGGCACCGAGGACCCAGACTTAGGATAGGACATCCCCAAGGAAAATAGTTTTTCTTTTAAGTTGCTTTTAAAAAAATATATGTATGTGTGTGTATGTATATATATATGTTTGTGTGTGTATATATATATATGTACACACACACACACACACATATATATATATATTTACATATACACACATATTAAAAATTGCACCTGTTTTGGTGTGAGGGCGAAGGCAAGTGAAGGTGACCGAGCCAGGAAGAGAGAGAGAGCACAGATGGCTTGGTGGTGGTGTGGTGTGGTGAGTTGTGGGGAGGAGAAGAGGGGGTTTGGCAGAGGTTGGGGGTGGGCGGAATGAGGACCCTGTTTTCCTCTTTTCGGTTTGCTGTGGATGAGGGAGAGAGAAAGAGAGAGAAAGGGGGTGGGGAGAGAAGCGAAACAGATGGCAGAGTGGAGAGTCGGCAGTTAGTGCCGGCGCTGCCCAGCCTGGGCGGACCCAGCTCCCTCCGCCTGCCAGCTCTCCAAATGCCACCCTTCCCCCAACCTCCCCTCTCCCCATCCCCCCAGCTTGGCACTGATCTGGGAAGAGAGAGGGAGGGAGGCTGGGCAAAGAGCATCTGTTCCCTCCATTCTCCCAGCTCCATCGGCTGCCAACCTAGGGCCATCGTCTGCCTCCATCACCCCTCCGCCCGCCCGACTACCCACCCAATCCCAAACGGGTGCTGGATCAGGTGCTGAATCTAGCTGCCTCCTCGGGTACCAGTCACTGTGCATTGCTGTGTGTCTGCCACCGCTGCCTGGCACTCATGGGGCCGTGTGTGTATGTGTGTGTGCGCGCGCATGTACATGTACGCATAAGCGCGTGCTGTATGTGAGCCTCCTGGGCATGGGTGGGGGTTGGCATTGCGGTTGCCAATCTAGTGTCCAACCAGAGGACAGAGGGATGGGTGGAAGAAGGAAGGGAGAGGTTTGGGGCCTGGGAGGGGAGAAGAGGGTGCATGAGTTGCTTCATGCTGCCTGCTTCCAGGCTTGGCACTGCAGCTGCCACCCCTTGTGCCCATGGAGATAGGAGGAGGCGAATGGAGGGGGGCAACGGCAGAAGTCCCTGTGCTGTCGGAGGAAGGCTCAGTACCTGGAAGCCATTGGCATCACATCTGTCAGGCTGGTGCCCAGCACTGGGGCAATGGGGAATAGAGACCCAGGAGGCAGGGAGGAGGGGCAAGAATGTGTTGCTGATGTTGCTGTCCCTGTAGAAGCTCAGCTCTAAGAAATGGTTGGATGATGGGGTGTTTAGTGTTCTTCTAGCCTGGGGAAGTCCAGTGGTGGAGAGAGTAGCCTGGGAAGTGCCAAGAGTCTACGAGCCAGGATGGAGGGATCGTGCCACCGCTACCCAGGGAGAACTTGTTGAAGCTGACAATCTGGCCCTTTGTCAGAGCACTGAAGGAGAGAGCAAGGGCGCTGGCATTACCCGTGGCTCCTGGCACAGGCTCTGGCATTGTGTGGAACTGGGGAGGGTGATGATGCCTCTTGCCAATCTGGTTGAGAGGGCTGTTGTGCCAGGAGAGAGAAGGGGGGAGGTGAGAGATGTTTCAGGGGGGTGTTGTTTGGGAGTACAGACTTTTTTCTGCCAGGACCCCCTTCCCATTCCCTCTTAGGCATGGGGAGTGGAACAACTGACAGCGGCGTAAGGACACAAAGGAGGAAGCGTGCCATTGCTAAGACCCAGAGGAAGAAGGATGGAGAGCGCTGGCAGTCCTGTCTGGCCCTCAGCCAGTTTTCTGCTGAAGATGGCCATATCCCCTTGCCTGGTCTGTATGTGCCACTATTGTAGGAGTGGTGGGAGGGAAGGGCTGGCTTGCTGAGCTGGGCTCTAGACCAGGAAGGGCACCTTTCTGGGGATCTCGTTTGGACTTTCCACTCTATCAAGTGAGGTGTCTGGTTTTTCTCCCTGGTGCCCTCTTCTCTTTCCCCTCTCTTCACTCACCCTTCTTTCATCTCTCTATCACCACCTGGGTCCTACCGCTTGGCACCCAACCAACTGGATGCTGCTACGTTTGGCAGTGCTGTACTGGCACGTGAACAGTGTCTCAGATCCTGGCACTGCAGCAAACCCAAAGCCACCAAACATGCTTGCAACGCCACTTGGCGGCCATGAGAGAGAGGGGGCCATGCATATAGCAATGCCAGGCACTGGGTGGAGCTCTGTGCAGGAAGTGGCATGACAGGATGCCCTGAACAGCTGGGCCAAGACAGGGATTAGATGGTGTTACACTCAGTGAGTAGCCATGCAAAGGGAAACTGGAGTACAGAGAACAGACACTAACTAGCACAGACTGTAGCCATACCCAGGGCCAGTGGATTATTCACTTTTTTGGGTATCAGGGACAGAAAAATGTCCTAAGAGGGCAAAAAGAGCCCGGACAAAGGCACATGGGCTGTATTGTTACCAAGATGGTACCAAGGAAGAAGAGACGCTCAGGCCTTACTGTTGGGTAGTGGGGTGGTTTGTGTCTATATGTATTTCATTCTGCCTTGTGCCTTGTGATTGGCTAGGCTGTGGTTGGGGTGAACTGGTTCTTTCTCCTTTCTTAAAGGCTCATGTTCAAGAACAGTCTTGGAAAGATGTAGACTACTGTAAGCCTAGAGAGTTAGGTAGTTGTTCAAAGACAAAGGCATCTGGGACTTGTCCTTCCAGAAAGACTGCTCAAGATTTTGTTTAGGAATTTCTTAATGGCTCCTCAATCAGAGTTGGATAAATTTCCACAGATTTGAAGTTCATCCCTTCTCCCCAGGAAGGGAGACTGAGGGTCAGCAATGAGCCCTGCTAGACAGTAGAGGGGAAGGCCCCTAGAGGAGAATCCCCAGCACCTGTGGTGACAGATGGTTCAGTCCCCACAAAACAGGACCTTGGGCCCCAGGCTGAAAGGACTTCTACTAGGTTTGTCTTTTCCTATATCCTGGGTAGTCAGAGCTTGTAGGTCAGTGATAGGGAAGATCTTCAGGTGGAAGATTGGGCTCTGGGTGATGTCAAGGGGGAAGCTGGTGGCTCTGGGAGATAGGACCTGTGCAGAGGGCAGTAAAGCCCATGCTGGGCTGAGCTGCTGAGGGCTGGGGAGCTCTGATTTCAGCATCTCTGGAAGTTCATGGCAGCTTCACAAGGTGGTTTCCACAGCAGAGGAGAGAGCAAGGAGGCTCTCAGCCAAGGAGGTGAGTGGACAAATTTATCTTCTCTCCTGTTCGAGAACAGCCAGCATAAGCAGAGGACACCGTCACATTTATAATATGTTAGAGGTTTGGGGTAGATGACATCAGGGTAAGGAAGAAGACGAATCTGAGGTGATGACAGGCCACGGTGTAGTAGCCCCCCAGTGGAGCAGGGCTGGTCTTTGGGTACTGGAGAGATGGGCCCAGGTCCCAGATGGAGATGGGGCTGAGCTGTCTAGGCCTTAAAGCTTAGAATCACATTAGGAGAATCTGATTCAGTTGGTTTGAGGTGTGGTCCGAAAATGTGCATTTTAAATAGCATTCCTATTACAGGTGGATAAAACTTTGAGAAACGCTTTTCTGAGCTTTTCTCCTTGTAGGACAGCTTTTCTCCTTGTAGGACAGTTGATCTAGTCTGGATTTCCCTGGTCTTTTGCATCTCTCTTCTTCCTCAGCCATGCTCATGTCTACACTGGTGGTACATGTGCTATATTATGTGTGTATGTGTGTTTAAGGCGAAGGCAGTAGGAGGACGTGGAGGTTATAAGTCCAAATCAGGCAAATGTGACTAATTAGAACAATGATCCTCATTGGCAGTGGTTATCACAAAAGAATCCCTCTGGGAACACTTCCAAAAGTTACTCTTCCCAGCTAGGTATGGTGGCTCATGCCTTAATCCTAGCAATCTGGGAGGCTAAGGTGGGTGGATTGCCAGAGCTCATGAGTTCAAAACCAACCTGAGCAAGAATGAGACCCCCCCATCTCTAAAAAAAAAAAAAAATAGCCAGGTGTTGTGGGGGGTGCCTGTGGTACCAGCTTCTTGGGCAGCTGAAAGAAAATTGCTAAGCCCAAGAGTTTGAGGTTGCTGTGAGCTATGAAGCCATGGCACTCTACCAAGGGCGAGAGGGTGACAAAGTGAGACTCTGTCTCAAAAAAAAAAAAAAAAGGGCGGCACCTGTGCCTCAGTGGGTAGGGCGCTGGCCCCATATACCGAGAATGACAGGTTCAAACCAGGCCCCGGCCAAACTGCAACAAAAAAGTAGCCAGGCATTGTGGCAGGCACCTATAGTCCCAGCTACTGAGGCAAGAGAATAGCCTAAGCCCAGGAGTTGAAATTGCTGTGAGCTATGTGACTCCATGGCATTGTACCAAGGGTGACAAAGTAAGACTCTGTCTCTACAAAAAAAAAAAAAAAAGTTACTCTTCCCTTTAATTCTAGATCCTGATGGCTGGCTGCCCACGGGTTTCTGAAACCTCATCATGAAGAACTAGTATGTGCTAAGTTCTAGAGGCTAAGGCAAGAGGATTACTCAAGCCCACAAGTTTGAGGTTGCTATGAGTGATGATGCCATGGTACTCTACCAAGAGCGACATAGAGAACTAGAATTAGGTTAGGTGCATTGCCAAAGTTTATTCTTTGTCATCCTGTCGGGTTTGTTTGGACTTTGTGACCAGGTATAGGATAGATGGGTTCTAGTCACAGTTCCTTCTGGAGGCAGTCCTGGGTCCTGGGCAATGGCAGTAGGGATTAGCAGGGTACAGGACCTCACCTACTGCTGACACTTAGCAAATTGCAGATGATGCTGTTGCTTGAGTACTTCGTGGAAATGTCCAGCAGTGAAAACATTGTAGGTAGTTTTCAAGTCTAGTTAAGAAGACATGGTATATGGCTTGGTGCCAATAGCTCAGTGGTTAGGATGCCGGCCACATACACCAAGGCATACACCACTGGCTTTTGAACCTGGCCTGGGCCTGCTGAACATCAATGACAACTGCAACAAAAAAAATAGACAGGTGTTGGGCAGCACCTGTGGCTCAAAGGAGTAGGGTGCCGGCCCCAAATATCAGAGGTGGCGGGTTCAAACCTGGCCCTGGCCAAAAAAAAAAAAAAAATAGCCAGGTATTGTGGCAGGCACCTGTAGTCCTAGCTACTTGGGAGGCTGAGGCAAGAGAATCTCTTAAGCCCAGGAGTTAGAGGTTGCTGTGAGTTGTGACGTCACAGTACTCTACCGAGGGTGACATAGTGAGACTCTGTCTCAAGAGAAAAATAAAGAAGAAGAAGAAGACGTGGTACCAGGGAGGGATGGTGGATGTGGGCAGTGCTGAGCCCATGCTGGTCACTGTTACCTGAGGTTTAGCCATTGCTTGTGTGAGAATGTGTATGCTGTTGGGCAGGATTATGAGTCACCCTAGGAGCTGGATCACCTTTTCCCTTCTCCTTGGACAGGTTCAGCTTCTTTCTGGTCCACCTATAATCACTCAACTACTTGTTCATCAGCTTCTAGCCAGGCATCTGTCCATGGCTGGGGAACTGCAAGAAACTGACAGGGAATGGGGAACTTTTCCCTCAGAAGCAATTAGTCAGGGCTGTGTACAGTGACTCACCCCTGTAATCCTAGCACTCTGGGAGACAAAGGTGGGAGAACCGCATTTTTTTTTTTTTTTGAGACAGCCTCACTCTGTTGCCCTTGGTAGAGTGCCATGGCATCATAGCTCACAGCAACTTCAAACTCTTGGGCTCAAGCAATCCTCTTGCCTCAGCCTCCCAAGTTGCTGGGACTACAGGTACCCACCACAACACCCGGCTATTTTTAGAGATGGGGGTCTTGCTCTTGGTCAGGCTGATCTTGAACTCCTGACCTCAGGCAGTCCACCTGCCTCAGCCTCCCAGAGTGCTAGGATTATAGGCATGAGGGAATGGACATTTAACATTCATCTATGCCCTGTGTGAAGGGTTGTCTGTGTCCTCTGTATCAGGGAGACTCCAAGGGTGGTCACACAACTTAGTCTCCCAGTTTTATGTTCTACGCATAAAGTGCAGTATCTTGTGAGGGTGTTTCCTTCATGGCTACTTCCCATTTCTCCCCCGGCTGATGTGCCATAGTCTAAGTCTTCTATACATGTCCTCTCTTATTCTTTTTTCATTTGATTTTTTTTTTTTTTTGAGACAGTCTCACTATGTAGCCCTTGGTAGAGTGCTATGGCATCACAGCTCACTGCAACCTCAAACTCTTGGGCTTAAATGATTCTCTTGCAGTCAGCCTCTCAAGTAGCTGGGACTACGGGTGCCTGCCATGACACCTGGATACTTTTTTTGTTGTAGTTTTCCTTGTTGTTTGGCAGGTCCAGGCTGGGTTTGAACCCACCAAAAAATACGGAATGCTTCACGAATTTACATGTCATCTTTGCACAGGGGCCACGCTAATCTTCTCTGTATTGTTCCAATTTTAGTATATGTGCTGCCGAAGTGAGCACTCATCTGATCTTTTTATAATATATTCAAGCTCTAATCTTGTAGACACTGAAGCTGGGTTTTTGCCTTTCTTATAGCAAAAACTTCTTTGGTATTGGGGCATTTCTTCCCAACTCAATCCTCTAGAAGTGATGATACTCTTATGGCTTATAAGTTTCTGACTAGGTGCTTCCTTTTTTTTATATTTTTTTCCATGAGACAGAGTCTCACTGTTGCTGTGGGTAGAGTGCCATAGTGTCATGGCTCACAGCAACCTCAAACTCTTGGGCTCAAGTGATCCTCTTGCCTCAGCCTCCCTAGTGGCTGAGACTACAGGTACAGGTGACAACACCTGGCTAGTTTTTCTATTTTTAGGAGAGGAAGGGTCTCGCTCTTGCTCAGGTTGGTCTTGAATTCCTGAACTCAAGTGATTCTCCTACCTTGGCCTCCCAGAGTGTTAGGATTATAAGGGTGAGTGACTGCGCCCAGCCCTGACTAGTTGCTTTTGAAGGAAAAGTTCCCAATTACCTGGCCCTTCCTGTAACATAGTGTCCTAGCCCCATTTACCATAGGAGTTGCCCCAAAAGTTTTCTTCTCATTCACCTTCTACCTTTCCTCTCCCTGGTGTCCAGAGGAATCTAAGGTTCTTTCTTCATGGGTTAATATTCAATATTGGGTCACTGTTCTTGATTCTGGCTACATTTTTCTCTGACTTCCTGTTTATAAGCTTTTTCTACCTACTTCTGGGCAAGGAATATTAGCATGTATCAGAGGATGTTTCTACTTATGGGAGTGTAGGTCTAGGGGCATGTCCCTTGTACCTAGACCTATGCCCATGTGGCCCCATCCTTGCTAGTATGTATGTATATCCCTGTAGCCCTCTCTGTTGCTGGGGTCTTCTGCTCTTTCCGAGACTGTGCTTGTTTCATTGGTGTAGTTATATATCTAGAGTTCTGTATTTCAGATGTGACTGTCTTTATAGGGATAAATGACCAGATGAAGAAATGTGTCTTAAAATGGATCAGGGTGGTAGAAATCTGAAGAATCAGTGCTCTGGCCTATAAGCCCTGAAAGTGCTTAAGGAACAAATAGAAGGAATTTAGCAGGTAGGTGCTATTATGCCTGAAATAATTGGCTTTCATGGTTCATATGCATGCTTCTGTAAGTACACTCTAGGGATAGAGGGGCTAGATAAGAAAAGATTTCTTTTTGTGGCCCCATTGCAAACCCTCATTTGGCCACTTGAGATTTTCTCATATTGTTCCAGCAAACGTTATTTTTGTTCCCAGTTGAGGATTGGGTAACTTAAGCCATCCTTACACAGATTTCAGTGTAGAACAAAGACAACCAAGATCATTTCTACTTCCTGCCTCCTGATATGGACCCTGACCATAAGTAGCATAGGCCTCAGTTTGAGTGCTTCTTTAAGGACTTGTGTATGGTCGGTGCCTGTGGCTCAAAGGAGTAGGGTGCCAGCCCCATATACTGGAGGTGATGGGTTCAAACCCCTCCCCACCCCCAAAAAGGACCTGCCTATGTTAGAAACTAGGCCTTTGTTCTAGTTATGGAAGACCAGTCTTGTCAGTCTGCCCATTAGTTTAGGCTTACCTTAGGGTTGGGGGCACTGTAAAATAGGTGTTCTCTGCCATGCATTTGACTCTGTTATTCCACAGAAGAAGCAACATGATTTAATCCTGGTGACTTGGTATTCACCTGTAACATTCTGTGCTAGCAGAATGTGCCTTCTGTCCACCAGAACAGCCACTGTGTGTCACTGTCTGGACAGGAGTGCTGCTGCTAAGGTCTTCTAGTGTGAGAAAGGGGCTAGGGAGGAATGCTTTTAGCCACTGGGAACATGGAGTGATGGACCCTCAAGAAGCATGTTGATTGACCTAAGTCACCAGAGTCACCCAGGCTCTTTGCCCCTAAATTCCAGGGTTCTAGGTAAGCACAGTTTGCTCACAATCAGCTCCACTACTGTTGTGGTGTCTCTGGGCCAGGATGTTTAAGTGAAAGAGAATATGTTGGTAGGCAAGAGGAGGAAGGATTTCAGGGTACATTAACTCTTGGTGGAAACATTCACAGTTCAGACTAATACCGCTTCCCTTGGTTATAAATCCCTAAGATGCATGACGTGACACCTCTCATCATCCCGTGTCAGATATTTGTCAAGGCTTTCTTTAAAACATTTCCTTTTTTCTCATTTTGTTCTTTTTGTTTTGTTTTGTTTTCAACTTTTACATATACAAGTCACGTTCCCAGAAAGCACAGAGGCCTTGTTCCTTATCACATGCTGTTAAAAAAAATAGTTTTATACACAGGATTTCAAAAGGAGAGAGGAAAAGACAGGGAGGGAGGGCAAGAAAGGTGGAGGCAACCATTGCAGTGGGTCACTTTCTCTACTGTTTTTTGTAACTGGCATTTTTGGTATCATCAGAATAACTAACTCCATCCCACCCTCAATTTGCTGGAGTTGGAATTTTTAATTCTAGAAGTACATGGAACAGGAAGTGATCAAAGAATGTATGAGAGACCAGGCTGAATTTTCTCTCCCCTCCCATCTTTTCTGCACACAAGCCACTAAACAGAGAGAGCAGCGTGACGGACAGACTGGAAAACCCAAGTCCCAGGGCTGGATGAATTTATGTGTGAATATGGAATGAATAATGGTGGTAAGGAAAGCCTAAGAAGGGGGAAAGAGGGTGGAAGGAAAATAGGTTGAAAGAGAAAAGGACTTAGGGACAAGTTTGGTGGGATAAACTATCTGGAAGACATGGGAAATTTGGCATTATAACCACCTACTTCTTTCTCTACCCCATGCCGCTGTAGCTGGATTTGGGGTTGGTTGATGGTTATAGAAACGATAAGGCTAGTGGTGAGGAACCTCCTAGGTCATTCCCCTTCTGTTGGTCCCTTGATGATATCACACTATCAAAGATTCACTTGTGCTTCACTCACCTCTTTGCCAACCCATCCCCTTAGCTAACATCAGGTCTAGACCCCCATCAGCTTCATGAGTCGGAGTCGGGGTCGGGCTGGGATCCTGACTCTGTTGGGGATGCCTCCAACAGCTGCTGCTTAATGGAGGAGCTAACAGGGCTGGAATCCTGGACACAGATGGGAATAAGAGACCAGCCAAAGCAGCCACTAGGGAGGAAAGCAGGAGGAGGGCTTTGTGAAAGAAGCAAAGGACAGTAAAGGGTGGTAGGCAAAAGGGGTTCGGAAATCAAACTGCCAGCTCTTTCTTCCTGGGACCGTTGAGCTACTTCAGACTTTTATAACTCACAGCTGGGAATAAGACAATATTACCTGTCCTTCTCCATAGTCCAGGCTCTTCTGAGACAGGGCCTGGCCAGGGGAAGGCTACACTGCTCTCAGTCCTGTGAGGATCACCAGACCCAACAAGGAGTTAAAGCTGTTTGATCTTCCCAAGATGAGGTGATTTTTAAAGACAACCTTAAAATGGGGGTGGGAGTGACACAAACAGGAAAAAACACTTCTTTAATGGGAGAGTTTTCTTTTTTTTCTGTATTTTCCAAGTTTATGTTTTTTCTTTAGTTCATTCCTCTGTTCTCTCCATTTCTCTGTCGAGCGCGTATGCACGTGCTCTCTCTTGCTCTCGGTTTTTTCTTTTTCTTTTTTTTTTTTTCTTTTTTTGGTTGTGTGTGTATTTCAGTTTTTTAAAAGAACTTTGGATTTGCCGTTGGTGGGCAGCGCCGGTCCCTGGAGGCTGGACCCCCCACATGGTAGGACTAGGACAAGGGGCGGCCCACGGCTGCTGAGAGGATCTCTGTGTTTAAAGCCTTTGAGAATAAGTTACTGCAGTTCCCAGGGTGCAGGGTTGGGGTTGGCAGAGGGGTTCCTGGCGGCGGCTTCCCCTAGAGTCCAGGCCGCAAGGTCTCCCCCTTCAGGAGAGAAGAGGGATAGGAGGGCAAGGGTGGGGAGAATGAGCTGGAGGCACCTCTCACCTGCCAACCTCTAGTTTGGTTAAAGTTTTGTGGGCTCCCTGCCCATCCTAGGCTCCAACCTTGGGAGCCAACTGTGTATTTGGAAAGTTTGTGAGCGCATGGTGCTCTATATGAGGGGGGAATAGGAAGGAGGGGGAGTGGCAGTTTATTTTTCTTCCCCCATCTTTGCCTTGTGTTTTCTTTTTCCTTTCTTTTTTTTTCTTTTTTGGTGTTTTCACAGTCAGTGGAACATCATGGGATAACGTGTGTGTGAGCATGTGTGCACACATGCATGTGTATTTATTGGGGGTGGGAATTCAGCGAGGAAAAGGAAAGTGGAACCAAGGATAGATTTGTGTGCAGTGGGCACATAGATATGTGTGATATGATCAGGATGCCAAGATGGATGTGTGTGTCTATGAAGACATAGGGGTGAGGGCTACATCTGTAAGGACTGAGGATGAGGATCAGAGTGTGTCTGTGGGTGGGGGGAGGAGGCAGGACTCTGCTGGAGGTGGGGTGTGTGAAGCCCACTGAGGGTGGGAATTGAAAGATTCCCATGAGGTGGGCAGAGCCAAAGGTTGGGGTGAGGGATTTGAGTTCCCACCAAATACCCCTTAGGATAAAAGAGGGGGCCCTGAAGCCCTTCCCTCTCCCCATCTTGGTTTATCTGTTTATAAAGCTAGAAGTGTAGAGGTAGTAGTAGTTTTTGGGTTGGAGTCCGTGTGAGGTAATCTTGCTTCCTCTTTGGCAAAAGCCACGGCAGCCGTGGCAGCAGTGGCGGTGTTGGTGGCTGTGATGGGTGGGCCCCCTGGGGGTGGGGCTGCCTTGCGCCTGTGGGCCGAGGAGCGCAGGTGGGAGGCCAGGGCTTCACGCCCACTCAGCAGCACCTCACACGCCAGGCAGTGGTAGGTGCAGATGGGCACCCGCAGTGGGGGTGGCATGGAGCCCCCAGACCCTCGCCCAAAGAAACAGAAGGATCTCTGGTGGGCAGTGGCCAGGGCCTCCCCATCAAATGCCATCTTGCACTGGCGGCACAGGTAGCGGTGGGTCACATCCACGGTGGAGATGCCAGTGCTGCCTATCAGCAGCTCATCGGCCTCCCCGGCCTCCCCTTCCCCTACAGCAGGCAGTTCAGGAGGCTTTGGAGGTGCTGTGGCTGTGGGTTCTGGGGGCTGGGGTGGTGGCTGGAGGAGAGCATTAGGGAGCAGCCCAATAAGGGTCTGAGGTATCACGGGGTTCATGGGAAAGAGCCCCTTCTTCATGCCATAGAGCTGTTGGAAGTAGGCCCCCTGTAACTGGGGGCCAAAAACAGCTGGTGGTGCTGTCCCCCCTACAGGGGGCAATGGGAAGGGCAGGAACTGGCCCCCCAACAGGGCTGGGACAGTGGCCTTCAATGCTTTGAGGTTCTTGAGGGCATCACTGGAGGAGTTGGCGGGGGCAGCAACTGGCTTTCGCTCACCAGAGACCTTGTCCACTGAGGGCTCAGTAGGGGAGCCCAGGACAGGGTCTGGGGTGCCTGCAGTGGAGGTGTTGGTTTGGTCAGTCATGGGTCTCTGAGGTAAGGGGCGGCCTGGGCCAGCAGTCTGGACCACCGTGGTAGAAGGCAGGACCGAAGTGGCGAGGCCAAGGAGGCCAGAGGAGGCTGCAGGGCCTAGGAAGATGAAAGGAGTGGTGAAGGGTTAGCACCTGCTGCCCCATTGTCCTTCCTGCTGTAGGTCACCACCCAGCTGCTGTGCCCCTTCCTTCCCCCAAAAGCCTGCAGCAGGGCAGTGCCTGTGGCTCAAAGGAGTTGGGCACCAGCCCCATATGCTGGAGGTTGTGGATTCAAACCCAGCCCCGGTCAAAAACTGCAAAAAAAAAAAGGCCTGCAGCGAAGGAAGGCTACAGGAGAACAGACATTGAAAGATCAAGAAGGAAAAGGAAGGGCTTATCATTACAGGGAGATGTTCTCTGAAACACAATGCCTCCCTCCTCCCCACTCACCTGAATTAAAAGGAGCTAAGCTGCCCATTGGGGGCTGGGCTAGAGCTGGGCCAGACAAGAGGACTGGGGCCAGACGAGGCAGGGCGGGGGCAGCCCCAAGGGGCACAGAGGCAGGTGTGGTGGCAGGTGGGGCCTTGGGAGCCGGAGGTGCCTCTGGTGCTGGGGCCAAGTCGTAGCACTTGCTTTCACTCTTCAGCTGGGCCCGGACTGCCTCCTTGAGCTTGGCCAGGTGCTGGCGGGAAAAGAGATGGCCTCGGCAGGAGACGTAGAAATCATACTTGACATCGCAGTAGGGGCAGTCAGTGCGCTGGGCTGCCAAGGGGCCCTCACTGCTCCCCCCATTGCCCCCAACAGCTGCCCCCTGCAGTTTGGCCTTCTTTTCCTTGGCACGAGCATTCTGGAACCAGACCTGGATGACCCTCTTGGGCAGCCCTATCTCCTCCCCCAGCACCTCACACTCCTGCATGGTGGGGGTGCGGTAGGCTTCGTAGCAGGCTTTCATGATCTTCAGCTGTAGGCTGCTCATCTGGGTCCTATAGCGCCGCTGCCCCATTCCATCTGGAACCCCAGTCCCACCTCCTGGTCCCCCACTGGTCCCTCCAGCCCCAGGGGACTCTGGTTCAGCTAGGCTGGAAGCAGATGAATCGCTTAGATCGCCTGCAGATGGACTACAAGCCTCACTCTCTGGAGAAGCTTTAGATGGTTCCTCTGGGCTCTCGTCCTCACTGGGTGGAGGGGGTGGGGGGAGAGGTAGAGGTGGCTCTGGTGTTGGGGGGGTGACCTCTTTTCCAGGTGGCAGGAAAGGCAGGGACCCAGCAGCAGGGGTGATTGTGGGGTAGGGAAAGGCAGGTGCTTCCCTCTTTGAGGCCTCCCTCCCTGTCCCATCCTCTACCTTGCTCAACAAGAGGTTGAACTTGGGAAAGGATGCAGAAGTGGGTGTGACAGGGGGTTTGACTGCTGGACTAGGTACCCCCCCAGGGGTGCTGCGGAACTGGCCTTTCCTCTCCCGAGCCCTGGTGTTCTGGAACCAGACCTGTACCACTCGCTTTTTGAGCCCCACCTCCTCGGAGATGCAGTCTAGCATCTTGCGCGTGGGGTTGGAGTCCTGCATGTACCAGCGGTAGAGGATCTCCAACTGCTCGGGCAGGATGGTGGTGCGCAGGCGCTTGTCCCTAGGGGGCTCGCCCTCCCCTCCACCCCCTGCTTCACTGCCTGTGGGGGATAAGCTGCCATCCTCATGCTTCCGTTTGAGAGGTGGTCCTGGCACTGGTGGAGTGCCTGCTGCCAGGGGGTTTCGCTCCCCAAACACCAGCAAGGGCAGATCTAGGAGTTGGGGTGTGCTGGGCTGCATAGATGGCAGGAAATGTAGTTGGCGGTGACTGGTCAGGAGATCCTGGCTGGGGAAAGAAATGGCGCACTGGTCACAAGTGTGGGCTGAAGGAGGTGAAGGAGGAGGCTTCTCTTCTGGTTCTTTGCCTGCTGGCTTTGTTGCCTCTGCTTGGCTTAGCTCCTCCCCATCTGGAAGGTCTGGTGAGGGACCCTCAGGCCCTGCTGGGGGTTCAAGGCCCTGTTCCTCCTCTACTTCTTCCTCTACCTCTTCCTCTTCTTCCCCTCTCTCTGCCTCTTCCTCCTCCTCTTCAGGGGTCTGGTCATCATAGCACTTCTTGAGATGCCGAACCAACTCAAAAACACATGAGAAAGTGGCGTGGCAACGTCTGCAGCCAGAGGGTCCCCCAGCACTACTTCCTGTTGACACAGGGCCACCCTCGCAGGCATTTTTGCGTGCTTTCTGGCGGGCATTCTGGAACCACACTACCACCACACGGCTAGCCAGACCCAAGAGACTTGCAAGTCGCTCCACCTCTCCATCCTTGGGGTAGGCACTGGTCTCAAAGAAAGACTGCAGGGCTTGGGTCTGGAACTCTGTAAACTTGGTTCTGGAGAACCGTCGCCCGACAGGAACCAGGGGAGGAAGATTCCCTCTGGAGCCTTCTTCGTCCTCTGCTGGCCAGCGTCCTCCTGCCCGGCTTCGCTCTTCAGGGGCACGGGTCCCCCCTGCCTCAGGCTCTGGGACCAGGAAGGGTGGACCCAATTGAGGAGCAGGTGATTCCACAGATCCATCAGGAGGTTTAGGGGGCTCTGCAGGGGGTGGATACAGGCTATCATAGCTCTTACGAAACTGAGCAGCATAACGGCTCAGGGCCTCAAAGGGCAGAAAGCGGCGGTGGACATGTTCCTCATGTGTCTTGAGGATAAGCATATTGGAGAAGAGTTTCCCGCATGTCCCGCAGGCCAGCTTGTCCCCACCCCCCAGAGCCTCAGGTGGGGGTGGAGTTGGGGGAGGGGGCACAGCCTGCTTCCCTTCATTGTACTGGATCACCAGCTCAAAGCCAAAGTTTTCTAGAAGGGCTTTGGCTGCAGTGCGGGCAGCCTCATTGGGTAATGGGTGGGGGGGTGAAGAGGGCCCTGCCTCATTCCCCTCTTTGGCCATGGGGGGCCGCTCCCACTCTCGCTCAGCCAGCTCAGCCTTGGGGGGTGGAGGTGGGGGAGGAGGGGTGGCAGCTGGCAGGGACAGCATGGGTGCAGGCCCAGCCAATGCCAACTTGGGCCCCACCTTGAGGTCATGGAGGTAGAAGGGCAGGAGCAGCTGCTGCTGCTGGAGCTTAAGCAATGATTCGGGTACCAGAGGGAAGGGGGGCAGGACTGGTGGGGTGAAGAGTGGGGCTGGGAATCGGTGCAGGTCCAAGGGAGGGGGTGGAGGGGACAGGAAAGGCAATCCAGATATGAAGCCACTTGGGTCAGGGCCTTTCTTCTCAGTGCCCACCTCCCCCTCAGTCTCGCCTTCCTTGGGCTCTTCTTGGCTGCGCTCTGGCCCCTCAGTCTTGGCGTCGGTCTTGGCACCCCGAGAGCGAGTCTGATGTAGAACCGACCGCATGTGGATCTCCAAAGTGGAGCTCTGGTTGTAGGAGACTCGGCAGACCGTGCACTTAAAGGGCTTGTCGGTGGCAGCAGTGGTGGTAGGCGGGGCACCAGGCTCTCCCCTGGCAGGGGCAGAAGGGTCAATGGCAGCCTTCTTCATCTTATGAAGGTGCGAGACAGAATTATAGTGAACCAACAGGATATTCTTCTGGGTGAAAGACTCCTTACACACAGTACATTTATAGGGCCGGGCAGGGTCGAGAAACTTGTCCAGGGCAAAGTTGGTGGTCTTCCGATAGGTCAGAGGGTGGCGAGAGTCAGCAGGAGCAGGGTCTGCAGAGCGGGGCTCCCCAGTGCTCCCCTCTTCCTCCTCAGCCATGGTGGGCAGAAGAACCACTTCTTCAGCTTGAGCATCAAGCTGAGGGACTGGAGACGGGGCTGGAGAAGGGGGTTGACCAGGGCTTCCTAAGGGCTTGTCTGGGGCCTCAGCTGAAGCCAGAGGAGGATCAGGAAGAGGATCTGGACTGGCTTCTGGAGTCAGATTAGGGCCTTCTAGGGGAGAGAGAAGAGGGCATAATGAGCAGAACCCACCCACTCAACATTGGGGCAGTTGGCCTCAGTTTTCTTCATACCTTCTTGGTCCATGGAGCCCAGGTACCCTTTCCTGCCACCTTGGGAGATATGCCGTCCCCTTCCTTACCTGATGCCTGGTCTCTGCTGGGTACAGACTCTGGCCTAGGAGTGGGGGCTTCTGGGCCATCCTCTAGAGGACAAAGTGTGGGTCCGGGCAGCACTTTGGTTGTAAAAGGCATCTCTACAGTTGTGGCCTGTGATGGGAGAGATCCTGTTGGCTTCCCCACCACCATCCACCACCCATGCTACCCTGACCACTCTGCCCTGCCCCTGTGCTCGGCTTTCTTCCACAGATCAGGCTTCTCTGACAACCTTCCCACCTAATTGCTGTTTTCCTGACAGACAAGGGATCCTGGGCGGCTGCCTCTCCTGTTTGGCTTCCTCTTTCCCCAGGCCAAGTCATCTTTCCTTGAGGCACCTGGTCCTGGCGGGCCTGTGCCTGCTGTTCAATACCTCTCTCGGGGACTTAACGGAGGTAAAAGAAATGCTTAGTTTTCTTATCTGTGAGTAGAGGTGGCTATATAAGCTCAGTTCTGAGGCTTCCTCCAACTCTAAAATCCAACCTTCAATCTGTAAATGCTGCTTTCTTCATCAACAGCCACACTCCTTCAATGTGCCCCTGCCTGGATACCCCTGCCTCTCCCTCCCTTCCTGCACAGCCCTGACAGGGCCACACTGTGCCATCCTTACCCGGCCTGTACTCACCACAAGCAGCAGCTTCTCAACACACTCGGGCACCACGTTGTGAAGGTGGCTAAGGTGGAAATGCAGGGCAGGCCGGCCCACCAGCTGCTCCTGGCACAGTGGGCACCTGTACTTGGGCCGCACTGCATGCTGAGAGAGTGTATGAGCCCTCACCTGGTCAGATTCTGGGCTCAAGAAGCTGCAGTACGGACAGCAGTATACCTGGGGGCACATGGGCGGTGGAGGAGGTGTTAGGGAAGGGTGGGAGCCACCATCACATAGTCCTTTGGATTTCTGAACACAGCACTGGCCTCCACTCCCAATTTAGGAGGAACAAGCTGGATAGAAAGCTATCACAGCAGATCCAGCCTCCAGTCTCAAGTCCTGAAAGCTGGATCCTTCCATTACCCTTAGATTGGCACGGAGTCCTAGCGTGGGCCATTACCTTGCATTCCCTCTTTGTCTGGTCTTCTCCCTCCATCCTGGCCTCTCTCTCTTTGCTTGGTATGTCTTTCCTAGTCTCTGTTGCCCTACTCAATTTTTTTTACGGCTAACAGATGGCTCTGTACCTGCCCCCACTTTGGGTTTACTTTTCTCTTCTTAACTTGCCTGTATCTTCTCTGTAAAATGATTCCATTTCCTCTGTGCACTTTCTGGGCTCAGTGGCTCTGTCCTGCTAACTCTACCTCTCTGCCACCTCCTAAAGAGGTGCCCTACCTGTCTTCAGAAGCTGGCCATGTCTCTTTGGGCTCAGTTTCCACTTTCCTTTCCATCCTTTCTTCTCTTTCTTAATGTAAAAAACACACCATAGCTTTCCCAGTAGCCCAGGAAAATTCTGGCCCAACCCTCTCAGTGCATTTTTAGCACATTCTTGCTCATATCTCCAGAAGAGTGGGGCTGCGTGGCCCTGCTGTCACTGGACCACTGACCTGTCCAGCCTGCATTTTGCCTGCTGCCTCAGTTCAGGCTTGTCTCCCTAGCTCACTTCCTCTCCTGTTGCCTGTGCCATTGGTCCAGGCCTGCATGTCAGAGGGTCATGGAGATGGCCATCAAGGAAGGGGACCCAGATGCTCATCTTAATGCACATAGCCTTGGGACAGACATCTGGAATAGGTGTATTGGAGGGAACCAGAGTTAGGAAGAAGAGAAGCTGAGGACATAAAGTATGGCTGGAGTTTGCAGTGATGCAGTAATACTCCATATTGCAGGTCAGTTTGGAGAGCTATGAGGTACGGGGCAGTATCTCAAGACCAGAAGCTGAGAATCCCCTCAAAATCAACACTTTTGGGCCACTGGGCTAAACTATTTCTGGGTCCTACTTAGTTGTGGGTCCTGAGGATTTAAAGTTTTGTGGGACATGCCATAAGGGTGAATCATTTGGGTGGTGCCTCTACCCCAAAGAAGAGAGTGCCAGGATAGTTCTATCCAGACTCAGGGCTTTCTGTTGGATCTGCACATCTGTGTCAGTTGTCTTTCTGCTCTTGAGGAGTGAAGAGCTGAGCGGCTGCTTGTTTGTTGCTTTTGCCTTTCTCTTTTCATTCTTTTGCTTCTTTCCTCCCCTCCTTCCTCCACCTGCCACCAGTCTTTCTTACTCTCAGTATAGTTCCTCTCTTAGCTTTCCCTCATGTTCCTGCCATCCCTTCCTCTCATCCCCCTCTATGCTCTGCCTTTTGGAGCCAGCTCTGCACCCATGTGGTACTGAACATATGTAACTGGATCTAGGTGGGATTTCTGAAAGGTGCTATAAGTTACAGGCATGAGAAAATTAGATCTGCTTTCAGAATGTGAGCAGGTCTCAGGAAAACCAGACCCCCACCTCAGCTCTTCCCAGTTACCCCAGTTCTGACCGTGGTCTGGTTGGCACTGTCTCTGGAATGGCCAGTCTTGTTCTCTGCCTCTTCTGAAGCTGAGGATGAAAGGAGAGGAGAGTAAGAGACTCTTGACAGCCTTCCCTCTTCCCTCCACAGACACCAAGTGCTTAAGATGATTTGTCGTGGAGAGCTTTCAGGGTAGGGGGCTGGCCTCTAGGGAAAAGAATAAAGAGCAGGAAACTCAATGTATAGATGAGGCTTGGCAGGTTAGCAGGATGGCCAGGTTTTAGAAGGACCTAGTCTCCTGTGCCTCAGCCTCCCACCCCTAATGAGCCTTTTCTGTGGTCAGTTTGTTCCTCCAGCACAGGAGGCATTGCTGTGCTCCTGAACCACTGCAGGATCCCATGGGACTCTCAATGTATGGGGACTTAGAGGAAAGCAGGGAAAACGGACCAGATAAGTAACTCACCCAACTGTTCTGTCTTGTTCTGCACTTCTTTCTCAGGGGTAGGTGGCTCAGCTAAGGGCATGACAGGAGCCTTCCCTGTATAGGATGTGGAAGCATCAGCTTAAAGAGGTAAGGCATCAGGGAAGGGAGGCTGGACAAGCAGCCAGAAAATGAAGGAGAAAATGGATGAATGAATCAACAGGCAGGAAAGGGTGGAAAGCCACCAAGAACACACACATACAGAGGGTAGAGGGAAAAGCTGCACTATATTAAAATTGGGAGGGCCTAAGAGTCATCTTGTGGGAGTCCATCAATCGGTAACAAGAATAGGACCACACTCGGTATCCACAGCTTAGTAGTTAGGGCGCTGGCCACATACACCAGGGCTGGTAGGTTTGAACCTGGCCCGGGCCTGCTAAACAGCGATGACAACAACAACAAAATAGTCGGGCATTGTGTCAGGCACCTATAGTCCCAGCTACTTGGGAGACTGAGGCAAGAGAATCACTTAAGCCCAGGAGTTTGAGGTTGCTGTGAGCTGTGATGCCATACCACTCTACTGAGGGTGACATAGTGAGACTCTGTCTCAAAAAAATAAACAAACAAACAAAAAAGACAGAAGAGGACCAGACAGGGCTCCCTGTCTTGACTGACCCAGGAAGTGGGAAGCTCCAGAATTGTAGGAAGGGCACCAAAGAAAGAAGCTGAGGTTAAGGGAAGCGGCTGCTGCGGTGAGCAGAAGGTGGCAGGTCTAGCTGGGAGAGGAGATTACCACTCAAGTAAGAATTGACAGATGTGTAGGAATTTATTTTCGGTGGCAGCCTAATTAAAGTGTTAAAGTTCCTTAACTCCATTCAGCCCTGCGCCAGGATCGTTAGCTATTGATCTGGGCCCCTCCGGCACTTAACTCCAGCCAGCATATTGGCAATTCAATTAGCACCAGTCAATGCTGCCTATTCCTGGCTCCTGCTGCCCATGCCCTTACCCTTGCCCACTGCTGGCTCTGCAGAGCCCCACCCATGCCCACCTCTGACGGCCCCTTCCAGGCTCTTCTCCTGTACCCTCTGGATCAATGGCACCTGGATGGCTGTTCCCAGCCTCTGCTTGAGCCTTAGCTGCTTAAGGGGAACTCTAAGCTCAGCTTTAGGGCTGAAGACCTCAGATAGGAAGAGGCTGGGAAGCTTGTCAAGGGCTTCGTGCCATCCCCACTGCCTTTGGACTATGCCCACAGCTCCCATCTCCTCCTAACAAGTCATGGCCCAGCACAAAGCAGGTTCTAGTCTTTCTTTTTTCTACCTCTTCTCTCCTTCCTGACCAGTTTCAGTCCACCATCCCCCACACCTAGTGTTGTTAGGACACTAGTCATTGCTCAGAATCACTGGTGATTCCTCCTCACCTTCCTTCCTGTTCTCTGTTCTCCACCCAGCAAAGTCCCTGCCTTTCTCTATCCCTCCTCACTCCTTAGCCCCCATTGGGCCTACCTTATCCCTTCATTTCTTTCTCCTCACTTGCTGTTGATGGCCCCACAGACCCATTCTCCCTCCATGTATCCCTTTCTCCTCATCCCCACAACTCTCTGTACCCGATACAACCCACCCCCACCCCAGCCCTTATTCTCCAGTCCCTGTTTCCTCACCTGGAGTCTGGAGCTGCCCATGGCTGAAGCTCAGGATGCTCTGGAGAGCTGAGAGTCCTTCCTCAACTGCTGGGCCATTCTGTAGCAGCTGCAGACGCCTCTGGGCCTGGGCATCCCGGTGGGCAGGTGCACGCAGGTGTTGCAGCACAGCCAGGCGGGAGGGTGTCTCCCAAGCACACAGGAGGCAGTGGTACAGCCCCAGCTCTGCCCCTGCCTCTGCTCCCTCCATTTCCAGCAGAAACTAAAATCATGGCAAGAGACTGGCTCAGGCTCAGAAGGGACATCTCCAGATCTCAGGGGACTTCTTTGCCTTCCCCAAGAGAGCCTAACCAGCAGCACCTTCCTCTCTACCCAGCCTCTGAAGCTCACCTTTTTACCTCTAGCTCCCGATTGCTTGTTTTCTCCAGTCTTCTCTTCCTCCTACCACTCCTGGACTACCTCCCAGTATGTGAATGGAATCTGGTTCCATCCTCTTGAATTTCTGGTGACATGATGCACTGAGCTGACCCAGACCCCTCCCTCCAGCCCCACACATCAGAATAGCTGAATAAAGTCTTTGTTTTGCTTCATCAGAGTCCTCTATCAGTTGGTCTCTTTCTCCATGTCTGTCCAAACACTTTGTTACCCTGGTGGTGCATACTTCCCCTTTTCTCCATTTCTGTCACCCTGAGTTTTTCCATCACTTCCCTACTCTGCATCTCGTCCTCCCATCCCTTCCCCCTTCCCCTCTTCCTCGCCCCTTCTCACCCCAGCCTCACCTTATAGATCTGGCTATTTTCTTCATGGGCTGCGCCCCTGGCATGCAGCTGCATCTTCTCCTTGCTGTTGGACTCAAAGTCACAGATGTTACAGCGCAGGTGCAGTGGGGAGGCAGACCCATAAGGGGCCCCATCTCCCAGGGGAACTGGGGCGGGGGTGCCCATAGCTCCACTGCCCTCTCTCAGGTGTGCTGCCAGCTGGTACTTCTGAGCATGTTTATCAGTCTTGAGGTGGAGTTGGAAGTTGGCCTTGAGCTGGGTGCCATAGCAGCAGAGCTTGCAGCGGTGGGTGTCACCAGCCACCTCCTTCCATTCAGCTTCTGGGAGGCTTCGGCCTACACTGCAGTGGTATAGCAGCAGCTCCAGGCTGTCTGTGCTGAAGGCCTGGCACACTAGGCAGCGGAACACCCTCAGGGATGGGCTGTCATCTGGGGGTGGAGAGTTGGGCATGCCATCAGATGAGGAGCCCATGAGCTGACTTGGTGGCAGGTGGGCATCTGGGGAGAGGCTGCCAGGGGCTAGGAGAAAAGAAACAGATTAGTGGCCCAAAGGAAGAAATGAGGCAGAGTAAGTTTGCTGTATGAGGAGATGAGTTAATGAGTGGGATAGTGCTCAGAGGGACTTATGGTTATCTAGTGGGGAGCTGGCCTTTGGGAGAAAAATAGTGTGGCCCTAGGAAGGAGAAAAGGGGCAATAGGAGCAGAGTTCAGGGAGCTTACCAGGTGTGGGGAACTTGCGGGCAGGTGCTCCAAGGTGGTGGAAACCATTGAGAAGCAGCTGGGCCTCCAAGGGCTTGTCTGGCCTCAGCCCGGGGCCAGACAAAGAGGTCTGAGGCTGCCCTAGGGCCTGGGAACTGAAGTACTGGAAGAGTTCAGGGGCGTTGGTGGAGGCAGCCCCTGGTGGTGGAGGAGGGCCTGGACCCACCAGCCCAGGGGGCAGGCCCAGTGGCAGCCCCTGGTGCAGCATTAGGACATTTTGCATGTGCTTCTCAGAGGTCATGTGGATGCGCAGGTTTCGGGAGATGTTGGTCTCATAGCTGCACACCTTGCACTGCCAGGATGATTTGGTCTTGGTCTCTTTGTCCCCTGTAGAGGGCGGGACTGCTGTCTCTGGGGGACTTCCCTGCCCACCAGGGCCTGCCTGGAAGCCCTGCAGGTTTGCCAGGTGCTTATCAGACTGCATGTGGATGCTGAGGTTCCCCTTGGTGGTGGTGGAGTAGTTGCAGACGTCACAGCGGTAGGGTTTGTAGCCACAGTTGTAGCTCTCTCCACGAGCAAGGCGGGGGTGGGCTCCCCCAGCACTGCAGTAGCTGCAGTGACTGTTGCTCTCAGGGTGTTTCTCTCGCATGTGCACATCCAGGGTCTGCTGGTACTTGTAGTGCCAGTTGCACTTGGGACATTTGAGTGTCTTGCAGGAGTTGCGTGAATGTAGCAGGGACATGTGACTGGACAGGCTGAGTCCTTGGAAGGCTGTAGGGGCTGGGGTATAGTCATCAGCCAGGCGGTAGGGCTGGGGTAGGTCATGGGGGTCTTCAGGGGAGCCCACCGGGGCAGGGAGACTACCCCCTTCCTTAGAGGTGGGTGAGCTTTGGTTGAGTTGGGGGCAGAGCCCTCCATCCTCTTCTTGCTCTTCAGGGAACCAATCTGGCCCTGCCTCGCCTGCTGCTACTGGCGATTCTTTGGCTTGAGTTGGGCTGGGGTCCCAGGTGGCTGGGGTTGTGGGTGGGGAGGGTGGGCTGAGGACCATGACTTCTTCAGTGGGAAGGGCAAAGGCCTGGACCTCTGCCTCAGGGGGGCCATCCTCCACGTGGGCTACATTCACCTCTGTGCTCAGTGTGCTCCCATTGTCAAGGGAGGTTTCAAAAGGAGGGTGAGCAGGGTGTTTTGGTTCCAGAAAGCTTATGAGGGCCATGCAGCCTTCATCTCCCTCCTGGAGCACAGCTGGGCTGCCTGGCAGGCCCTGGTGTTGGACAGGGGTTAGCTTTAGTCCATGAGACTCTGTGTGACCCATAAAGGCCTGGGGCCTGCTAAAACCCAAGCGGCACAGAAGGCAGAGCCAGAAGAGTGCCATGTGGCTTCCCCCGCTGTTCCCCATGGGGCCATCTTTGGGATCTCCAGGTGGGTTTGGTGCCAGCTGGTAGCTCCAGAAGGCTCCATCCCTTCCCTCACAGGCAGCCGGAGATGGTGCTGAGGTATCGCGGGACAGAATTTGGTCAGAAGAGCTAAAGCCTTGGATTAGGTCAAAGCCATGTTGGATATGAAGGGCAGTTAGGTGTGTGGGAGGTGAGTGGGCAAGAAGGGGCAGGCTAGGCTCTTCCTTGATGCCTACCTCACCCCAGGGGAAGCCCTTTGGTAGCAAGAGTTCACTGCCACCTGGCAGAGAAAGCTTGGCCACTAGGTAGGCCTCACCGCCAGCTGTGAAGAATAGGTGGTTGCTTAGGTCCACGGGAGGGAGTCCTTCCTCCTGCTCCTTGTCTTTCTCTACCCCTAGGTCCTTTGGTGGGAAGCGGCCATAGCCAGGCCCTTCTTGGGGCTCCCCAATCTCCTTTGGTGGAACGAGGCCACAGCCTGACTCCAGGGGCTGTCCCCCTGGCTCTGAGGGCCTCATGCTCTCAGACGGGGAGGGGGTAGCACAGGGATCTTTGGTGACAGGATCAGAGGGTGTGCTGGAGGAGGAGGTGTCCGGAGGCGGGGACGGGGCATTATGCCCAAGGGAGGGGGTGTTTCCAGCAGTAGAGGCTAAGTTAAGAGTGGCCATGGTAGATGGAGGAGTGCGGAGGGTTCATTTCAGCGTGATGGCCAGTACTCTGCAGGGAAACATCAAGAGAGCAATGCTGTGAGGCTGTGGGGACCCCTGCCAGACAGCTGAATCTCTAGATACTGCAGTCCCATCCTCTTCCATGAATATCAGACTCAACCATTTCCCAACATGAAGCTTCACTTAGTGTCTAACAGGCTTCAAAATTTATGTCCCAAATCAGAACTCTTTATTTGTCCTCTGGGCCTGCTCTTTTATCTTTCCTACCTCAAAAGTTGGTATCATTTAGCCAGTTGCTTAGGCTGAAAAACTAAAAGCTTTCTCTTGTCCTCCCCATATCCAGGTTAGCAGCAACCTCTAAAATCCCTCCACTTTTCTTCTTCCTTGGCACCATCATGGCCCAAACCATTATCATCTCTTTCCTGAACTAATGCAACTGACTCCATGTTGGTGTCCCATTTTCCACCTCTACAACCTGCCCTCTACAATCTATTTTCCCTCCACCAGCAGCCAGAATGGGGGCTGGGTCTGCTTTACTGCCCTGTGTTGAGCACATAGAACTTGCCTGCCTCACAGTCAATAGATGTCTTTTGAAAGACAGAACACTGGGAAAGACCCTCAAATTTTCTATGTCCTGAAGAACTAAATTCCTTATATCAAGGTCCTCTTGCTAGAGATAGGCCATAACTGATTTCCCCTGGCATGAGGGACCATGCTGGTCTTGTATGCCTTCTATATCCATCTTTGGTCACAAGCATGTGGAACAGATGAGACCTTCCCTGTCAGTTGAAAGACAACAGTTTGTATATTGCTTCTTCCTCCCCAAAGAGATAAAAAAAAGTAATAGTAATAATATTATTGATAGCTATTAAGGTACATATACCATGCTCCTGGAGCTACACTAAATGCTTCATCTAGGCTCAGTACCTGTAGCTCAGAGGCTAGGGCACCGGCCACATACACCAGAGCTGGCGGTTTGAACCCAGCCCTGACCTGCCACACAATAATGACAACTACAACAATAAAAAAATCGCTGGGCATTGTGGCGGGCACCTATAGTCCCAGCTACTTGGGAGGCTGAGGCAAGAGAATCACTTAAGCCCAAGAGTTTGAGGTTGCTGTGAGCTGTGACACCCTAGCACTCTACAGAAGGTGACATAGTGAGACTCCATCTCAAAAAATAAAATAAAATAAAATAAAAAATGCTTCATCTCATACAATCTCACAGCAACCTTATGTTACAGATGAGGCAGCCAAAAAATAGGTTAAGTACCCAGCTGAGGGTCATACAGCTCCAAAGTGAGGAAACTAGAGAAGGACTGGCCAAGCACTAAGTAAACCCCAAAGCTGTGGCCTAGATTCCCCTATCCAGCTAGACTATCCCTCAGATACAATAAAAGCAAAATGAGCCTCCAAAGGTCTAGAAATCAGGATTTCTGGGCAGCTTCCAGCTGACTAGAAGTGCCAAAGCTCCCATCTTTATTATTATTATTATTTTTTTTTTTGAGAGAGAATTTCACTATGTTGTCCTGGGTTGAGTACCATAATATCATAGCTCACAGCAACCTCAAACTCTAGGACTTACCTGATTTTTTTTTTTTTTTGAGACAGAGTCTCAAGCTTTCCCCCTGGATAGAGTGCCGTGGCATCACAGCTCATAGCAACCTCCAACTCCTGGGCTCAAGTGAGTCTACTGCCTCAGCCTCCCAAGTAGCTGGGACCACAGGTGCCCGCCACGACACCCAGCTATTTTTTTGGTTGCAGCCATCATTGTTGTTTGGCAGGCCCGGGCTGGGGATTTGAACCTGCCACCTTAGGTGTATGTGGCTGGCGCCTTAGCCGCTTGAGCCACAGGCGCCGAGCCGACTTACCTGATTCTTTTGCCTCAGCCTCCCAAGTAGCTGGAACTATAGGCACCTGCCACAATGCCTGGCTATTTTTTGGTTGTAGTTGTCATTGTTGTTTGGCAGGCCTGGGCTGGATTCGAACCTGCCAGCTTCAGTGTATGTGGCTGGTGCCCAGCCTTTTTCTTTTTTTGCAGTTCTTGGCTGGGGTTGGGTTTAAACCTGCCACCTCCAGCATAGGGGGGCCAGCGCCCTACTCCGTTGAGCCATAGGCGCCACCTGGTGCCCAGCCTTTTTTGAGACAGTCTCTGTTGCCCTGGGTAGAGTGCTATGGTGTCATCATAGCTCACAGCAACCTTAAATCCTTGGGCTCCAGTGATCCTCTTGTCTCAGCCTCCCTAAGTAGCTGGGACTACAGGTGTCTGCCACAATGCCCAGCTAATTTTTCTATTTTTAGTAGAGATGGAGTCTTACTCTTGCTCATGTTGGTCTTAAACTCCTGAGCACAGGCAATCTACTCCCTTGGGCCTCCCAGCCACCATACTTAGCCCCATCCTTTTTAAATCAGCATCTTCCCTCTAACTTACCAAATTCCCTTGCCTCCTATCCCATACTCCTCCCAAGGTTCCAAGTGGCCATCTACATCTTCCCTAGGTGCCATGTCAGCAAATCTCTAATGATTAAACTTCTAGTGCTCAGGCCAGAGTGCTTTAATAAGGAAAGGGTGAGAGGTGTGATCTTTCTTTCTTTGGGCCACCTCTAACCCTCACCCCAGATTCCTAGATTTGGAATGGGTCCTTAGTTGGCTCCACCCAGCCTGCTGGCCCCATTCCAGCTTCCCTTCTCCTCCAGGGGGTCTAGCCAGGCGTGAAGTCTGAGCCATTAAAGAGCTCCGATTTGGGCTGGATTAGCATGCTAATTAAATGCAAATCAGCACCTGGAAAGGGGTGGAGGTGATGGGTTGGGGATGGGGGAGGGGGTAGTTAAAGAACTAAAAGGAGAGTGAAGGAATTGGACTGTGGGGGTTGATTCCCAGATAACCAGAAAGCAGAAGCCCTAAAATTGAGGGAGAAAGGTATTCCTCCAAATGAATCCTTGGTGAGTAGAAGAGGTAAGTGTGCTGGTTTGTGTGGGTCTGACATTTCACTGTCATTTCCCCCTCTCCCGCAAGAAGGAATGGATTTGGGCTAGAGGGGCCTATCCTGGGCCCTGTGGCTGAGGGCAGAACCCTGGGAGTACTCTCAGCAAGCCCAAGCAGCACTTGCCCGCTTTGACCAGCTTCTTCCTGGCTCCTGACTTGCAACTCTAGATCACAGTTCAGAGGAGGGATAGGCAGACCTAAGCCCCAAATCCTGTAGTAACTTCCAGATTCTGAAGCATCTGCTTCCTAGGGCTGGAAAAAGACACAGCTGATTCCTAGCTAGAAACCAAAGGAGCTTAGCTCTAGCTAGTGGGTGAGACTCAGATCAGCCCAGGGTAGATCAGCAGCTGTTTAAAATTGCAAATCTCTTCCCCACCACCCAACCTAACCCTCCTCTTCTCAAGGAAAGAATTTCAATTGCAAATTTATCTCTGCCTCAGTGCATCTCCACTTCCCCCATCCACTGCCACCAGTTTTCCCTCCCACTTTCATGTTGGTGCTTCTCCCATCACCCACTATTTATTACAAACCCTTAGCTGCAGCAATTATTTTTTCACTTTTTTTCTCCTTCCATGCCCCTCCTCTATCTTAACTTCTCTCCTCTGAATCTCTAGGTCCCTACCCACCTTGAACTAGAGACATTGTGGAAATACACGACAGGCCTAAAAATCATCCCTCATTTGCCTCCTCCAGGTCAAGATTCTTGTTCACCCGCAGACCCCTTGCCATTCCTCTCTTTAGTTCCTGGCTTTCTCTAAAGGCACCATGTCTCCCTTGGGATACATCTCCGATGTGGGTAAAGGGGCAAAGTGAATCCTCAAAGGCCCTGACATTCCTGCCTCTGGAGGAGGGGAGGAGGAAGAGGGTGGATATGGTGTAAAGAGGAGGTGGGAGACACTCAAAAGGAAAGACTTGGGTAGAGGTGAGGGCTGGGGGCCTCTGCGGAAGAGAAGGGTTAGGGGAGACAGAGCAGCCAGTGGCGGTGGTGTGATTAGAGAGGAGATTGATGTGAAGGGGCGCCACAGACGGCAGAGAGAGTCAATAAAACGAGAGGATCACATTAGAGGCGACAGAGAGAGCTTTAAATTACAAGGCTGCTGCCACCGAGGGGGATGGGAGGAGGGAGGCCTGGAGCCAAGGGAGGGAGGAGAGTTCTGAGGATGTAGTCATCTCCTGAGATGAGTCTTCAGCTCCAAAATGGCCCCTCAGTCTCCAAAGCTCCCTGCAGTCCCCTCATTCCTCCCTCCTCCCTAATGCGTTTCCTCTCTAGGGGAGGGTGGGAGGAAGGGGAAGATGAATAGAAAGCTGTAGAGAAACAAGAGACTTTTTGTTTTCCTTTTGGTATTGCCCTCTTCCTCCTTCCAGACCCTGGTCTCTGATTACTCCTCAGGATGAGAAGAAAAGGATGGAAGTGCTACTTTCAAAACTCAACTAGGGAGTCACTGCCCCACAAACAAAATATAGTCATAACTACTGAACTGCAAATATTTATCCATGGGAGGTGGGTAGATATACAGTCCTTAGAAAGGGAAGACACCAGGGAGCCAAGGGACCACAAGGCACACCCTAGGACCCAGAAAGCTACAGAGATGGGGAGAAGTTATGACACAGAAAGACTCAAAGGTGAAGTTGCAGAAACAGAAGTGGAAAGCTTTAAGGTAAGTTCTGAGCCCAAGCAAGATGGGGAAGCTTAAGTGTGACTTAAGAACCCTAGAGCCAAAGGGACAGGGCACAGGAAGGACCAAAAACACGAAATCTGAGGAATCTGCCCCTCACTGAAGAGAGGGGTCCAGGCTGCCAGTGCAGGATTGTACAACTAGAGGTGCTTCTTCCCCTGAACCCACAGCAAAACCAGGATACCCCCCCCCACACACAATCCCCTCCCAACTCTGCCCCACTAGGAAAGGAAAAGAAACACTACTGACACCTAGTGGTTATAAAGGGAACATCGTTAAGGAGAGGGCAGGCCTGATGGGAAAGACTGGCTTTTTACCCCCTCAACTTCCCTCCAAAAACCAGGAAACAGTCCCCCTCTCCTTTTCTGCAAACCCAATTATATGGCAAAGACTTTTGCAGTGGCAAATGATTTTGCAGCGTGTCAAAGGCTTTAGCAGCCCCGCAGTCTATCAGGACACCATCAAGTTTGCTTAAAATTTGCATATGATGATTTCTACACCAGAGCCTTCCAAACATTTTTGCCTTTCACTTTTCTAAGTGTTTGATCTACCCACTTTTACTCAGAGCCAATTTTAGGACCTTTACTTTTTTCTTTCCTCCCTCTGAAATTCTTGCCTAAGGCATCCCTCTGTTCCATACTCACTTTGCTCTTGTCTTTCTCACCCTTTTTGTTTCAACCTATTGCTTTCAAGCGGAGGCAGACATGGAGAAGAGAAGAGAACAGCAAAGACAGAAGTGTGTGTGCCCCTAGTAAGGGGGATTGTTTAGTACAAACAGCAGATAAACTCTAGATAGAGTTTTTTTTTTTTTTTAATACAATTGAACATGAACTTTGGATCCACGCAGAGCCAGATTCAATCCTAGCTCCAGCAGTCACCAGCTGTGCACCCTTGGGAAGTCTCAGTCTCCTTGCCTGGAAAAATGGGAGTAATGGTACCTTTCTTACCCAGTTGTGAAGACCAGAATAGGTAACGTGTAAAGTGCATATACTGGGTATTCAGTCAGGGTAGCTCTGTTTCTTCTCTCCTCCATGGAGCAGAGCAAGGTGTTTTGCACAGGTGCTGACAAGTTTCCTCTGTTTCACCTCTTTCTTGACTAAAACTCATCATCTCATCTCTGTCCTTACTGAGAGTAGAATCTTAGGTAGACAGGATTTAAATCTAGCCTACCCAGGGGTGGCGCCTGTGGCTCAAAGGAATAGGGTGCCAGCCCCAAATATACCAGAGGTGGAGGGTTCAAACTCAGCCCCAACAACAACAAAAAAATCTAGCCTACCCAGCAGTGGAATCCACTTCTTCACTTCTTGGCTCTCTTGCTTGCTGGGCCTAGAAGCACCTATTAACCTAGAGCAAAGAGTGGAAGTTTTGCCTAGGCTTATACTTGGACAGGGTGCAGAAGTACCTAATACCTGGATGAGAACTATTCTGGCCTTTCTCTGCATTTCTTTTTTTTCTCTCACTCTTTTATCCCTGAATATCTTTTCCAGGTCATTTCTGCATTTAAAACTATCATTTTCTCTGTCTCTAAATCTTACCTTCTATATTTAAGAACAAAACAAAATAGCAATCCTGTTCCTCCATTTATATTCTGTCTCTCCTAGACTTCTCCCTTCCTCCTCCTTCTATAAATATTTAGGGAAAGTTTACTTTGTGCAAGATAAGTTTTGACAGAGAGAGAGAGAAAGAAAGAAAACCAGTATGGCAGGGAATGAGTTAGACATCTAGCCATGTGGGAAAAAGAGTGTCATAGAAGGTAGTTAAGGTAGAGAAGAGGAGGAAGCCAAGACAGGGAGAGGTAGGTAAGCGAGGAGGGAATAAAGCTGGATCTCAATTTGCATATGTAAATACTGGATCTCTTCAAGGCTTCTCAACTCTGCCACCAAATTGGGCAGGTGTATGGGAGGGATTGGGTGAGGTGTGAGAAGGGAAGCTATAGACTAAAGTCACACCCATCCACATTTTCATGGATTTGTTGAGGTGTGCTGCAGGGTGTCTGCTTCTGGTGGGGGGAGGTGTCCAGGAGAGGAGCCTTTTGCTGTGGCATCTCTCTCAGTGACTCGCAAAGTGTTAGCTGTATTAGAATAGCAGCATGGGGCTGTCCTGCCACACTGATGTGTGTGATCTCAGTGCACTAGAGAGACCACATTCTACTAGATGTGGTCCTCACATTCTAGATACCTCAGGCTTAGACAACCATAAGAGCTAGCTCAGAACCCTTGTCTGTATGAGCACTCAGTATGAAAGGACAGGAAGTTGTGCCCTTGAGTTCAGAATCAGGAGGACCTCTATAGAAGAGATTCTGTGTGATATAATGACTTCACTTAAATACTGTTACAACAACTATAACAATACTATATATAGCCAACATCTTTAAATGTTTGCCATATGGTGGGCACTGTGCTAAGCCCTTGGCAAGTATCACTCACCTAATCTACTACAACCTGATGTAACGGATCTGCATGTTCATTTCTTTTTTTGAGACAGAGTCTCATTTTGTTGCCTTCGGTAGAGTGCCATGGCATCATAGCTCACAGCAATCTCAAACTCTTAGGCTCAAGTGATTCTCTTGCCTCAGCTTCCCCAGTATCTGGGACTACAGGTGCCCACCTATTTTTCGAGAGGGGGTCTTGTGCTTGCTTAGGTTGGTCTTGAACCTGTGAGCTCAGGCAATCCACCTACCTTGGCCTCCCAGAGTACTAGAGCCACTGCACCCAGCCCTCATGTTCATTTCTATTTTATAAACATGGAAACAGATTTAGATGGGTTAAATCATTTTTAAAGTCTTTCAGTAAGAAAAAAGAAGAATTGAAATTAGAACTCAGGTAGCCTGGCCTCCCCATTCCCTACCTCTGCTCTTGGATTAATTTGTAAGCTTCTGAACTCTGGCTGGTCTGCATTTCAAATGAGGCCTTTGGGTTTGTGTTATTCTACCCTTATGTTTGTCACTTTGAGCATATGGGCTATCCTGCTCTTCTTTGAGCTTAAATGTGCTAGATGGCTCTTTCACAGTTAGTTTGTTTCTTAGTGTAAGACAGGCCTGAACAGGACCACTGCCTTATGAAACTCCAAGGTCACTATTCATGAAGCTGTCCATGCAGGGGACACTGACCATTTTGTGTATGTGTAAATGTATGGAGAGAGGGAAGGGTGAGATGTGATAGATACGGCAGGTAGTGTTATTTGAATGATGATATGTGTACTGGTTTGTGATAATGTCTCTAAAGGTGAAATCTACACATGTGTAGCCATGTTAGTGTATGCATTTCATCAGACAAGCAGTCTGGAGTCCAGGCAGGGTAACTCAAGCTTGTAATCTCAGCACTTTGGGAGGCTGAGGCAGGAGGATCACTTCAGGCCACTAAAGTGGGCAAAATAGTGAGACCCCCCAATCCATAAAAATAAAAAAACCCCAAAAACTGCCTTTAAAGGCCAGGTGGGGTGGAAACAGTGGCTCACACCTGTAATCTTAGCACTCTGGGAGGCCAAGGCAGGTGGATTACTTGCCAGGGGTCCTCAAACTTTTTAAACAGGGGGCCAGTTCACTGTCCCTCAGACTGTTGGGAGGCCCGGGACAAGTTGGCTGCTAAGCAGGACAGGCAGTGGCGGCAAAAACACCTGGTGGGCCAGATAAATGTCCTTGGTGGGCTGTGGACCATAGTTTGAGGACCTCTGAGTCAAGTTCAAGACCAGCCTGAGCTAGTGCTAGAGCAAGACCTCACAGTTGGTTTGGATGAAGCTCTCTAAAAATAGCTGGGCATTGTGGCAAGTGCCTGTAGTCCTAGCTACTTGGGAGGCTGAGGCAAGAGAATTGCTTGAGCCCAAGAGTTTGAGGTTGCTGTGAGCTATGATGCCACAGCATTCTACCAAAGGCAACAAAGTAAAACTCTGTTTCAAAAAATAAACAACCCCCCCCCCTTAGAGTTAAACAGACCTGGAAGCAAATTCTAGTTCTACTCCTTAATATGTAAGTGACCTCAGGTGAGTTAAGACCTCAATTCTGTTTCTTCAATAGGGATTAGTGCCTCATGGAGCTGTGTCCAATGAGGTAATTGGTACTGAGACTGACACTGTGGATGTGGTCAATAAATGGAAATGATAAGTATTCATCCACTTGCCTTATTTCTTGAGTTTGGGAATAAGTGTACATTTATTGCTTTTTGATGGTATTGGGGGGAGATGGCAACCTGAGTTCAGCCCTGTCTCAGCACCTTTGGTGGGGGTTAGTGAAGGTGCTCATGCTTGGCCCCTGACTGGATTTTCCCCATGGCCCTCCAGTTACATCTGTGTGGGCCCTGGGCTTCCCATTCGGCAACGGGGTGTCCTGTGTGGGTGTTGCTGTGTGCCTGTATATGCTTGGTGGCCTGGCTGGCGCGGGAGTGTTTGGGGTGGTGGTAATTACTGGGATGGCCCAGCCCTAATGAGTGTGATCTTGTTACACTCTCGCCGCCTCTAATGGAGCTAACCTCATTTCACAGCCATTAGAGATGGAGATGAGGCCCCGCCCACTGGCCCCGCCAGCTGCAGCTTTTGCAGTCCTAGCCACGTTCTCTCCCTCCGGCTCGCCATTTCTCCATTCTACCACTCCTCCCTCCTTTTTTTTCCTGCTCCTCCTTCCAGGTTTCCCTTTCCTGTTCCCCATTGTTCTTTTCCCTAATCATCTTTCTGCACCTCTCCCTTTTCCCCTCTCTTTTCATGTCTCCCTCTCCTCTCCTCCATTCCTGTGTTCCTCTTCCCTTCACTCAGCACTCTCCCTTTTCTCTGCCCTTCTGGATTTGTCCTCCACATTGCCATTTCTCCATCCTCTGTTCCACACCCCTCCCCCACCCCTCACTGCTGCCTTCCCTCCCCTCCTCCACATTGCCCTGTCTGACCAAAGGACAAATCTCAAGGGGAAACCAGCAAAGACAAACAAGGAGCAGTGACTTCATTATCGTCGTTAATTTGCCACTTCAGTTCCTCCCACAAGGGTCAAGGCCAGCACGGCTTGAACTCAGGACTGACATGAAGACTGAGACCATGCATGGCTTTTCAGCTTTATGTCTCACACAACCACTCTTCCTCCACTGTCTCCATCCCCTGTGGGGGTCTGGCTACCGGTTTTCTCTCCCCTTTCTTAGTCCTCACAGCCTCCTGCCTTCCTTCCTTTTTCATTTAAATTGTGGCCATCTCCCAGGCTTTCGGTCCTCTGGAAGTCACAGTGTTTTAACCTGCAGCTCCTCTATCTCTGTCATACTCTTTTCCTCCCTGCCCAATCTGTCCTGAACTGCTTTCTTGTTCTTCCTTGGTCTTTTCTCTTTCCACCCTCAAGTCCACTTCTTTCCCTAAAACACTAGGATTTATCTCGAGGTTTGTGGAAACCAGATAGCCTTGAAGAAGGTAGAGGAAGAAAGGCGTCTGTGGCCCAAGCAGGCCAGTGATACAGAACATGGGGAGAAATGTAGACAACTGTAATGAAGATGAGAGGCCCACGTGTGAAGGGGACCAGCAAAATCTAGAGTACACCCATAGCCCAGGAAAAGGAGGACAGAGGCACAGGGCTGGGCCTAGAGGCAAGGGGGTGGGGGCAGGAGGATTGCCAGCAAAACAAGGAATGAAAAATTTGAGAATGCAAATGGCATTTACCCTATCAGGTCCTTGGGGAAACACCACCTAACACCCCTGTCCCACCCTCTGCCCTCCTTCACTGAGAAGCCAAATGACTGGCAATTGACTCTTGACCTCTAGCCCAAGCCTAGCCCCAAAGGGAGAGGCCTAGGGTAGTTAGCTGTGACTGGAGGATACACTAGGGAAATGTCCATACATGAAGTTAAAATGCCTCTCCACACCAACTGTGCATGAACATGCTCCACAGGACCAGATCCTGTGTGCACCCCGCTTTTCTCTCCACAGTGTTCTTGTACACCCTGGGCCAGTCATAGCCTCCTAATTGCACAGGCATGCAACGTTCCAGTGGATCACTCTACTGGCAATTTCAGGCCTGAACTTCAGCTTTGATGTAATCCTATATTTCTGTCCAAACACAGAAGAGGGCTCTTGTTCTCTCATTTGACTTTTGGGAAAACAAAAACAAAAACGTTGAGGGGGTACAGAGCTGTCTCAGTAATAATTAGTAAAAGATGTCTTCCTCCAGGTGTGTGCAGACCCTACACTAATGGTATAGCTTGGTGATGAGCCTGGTGACGGGGGCTCCCAGAACAACTGCACATGATGGCCCTGGTCTCTGGACTAGTTCCTTCATGAGGGGGCCACCAAGAGTCACTGGGATTACCTCAGGGTGTTGGAAGTCATTTCTGAATCTGTCACCCCTGCCTTAACAACCTCAGATGGAGGCGGGATGGGCAGGCAGTTCCCCGGGGCTTTCCTCAGAGAGGCAAGGGGTTCTGGGAAAGTGGGTGGTGGGATGACTGAGCTCAGTATGAGGAGCCCAAGAAGAAAGATGGAAAAATCAATGAAATGAGTTTCTAACGGTGAGGTAAAGGACCGCCGTGTCGACAGCCTGTCGCCTACTGCAAAATATGAGCTGCCCTAGTCCGTGGCGGCAGCTGACAGTGCACACAGCCACCACTGTCTTCCCTTCAGGATCCCACCCACCAGCCCCCTCTCCAGCTGCCCTGGCCTTTATTACAGCAAGACTCTTCCCTGGGACTCCCAGCTTGCTATTCTCTCTCTTCTCATCTTCCCTAGATTTTTTGCCCCATTCCAGGGCTTTTTGGCTCTTCACCACAGTCACAGGCCATCATCCCTGGACAGGGTACATCTTTCTCCCCTATGATGTCTGTGCATTTAGACCTCTCTTTGCAGCTTTCACTAAAAGCTGTTTTCCTATCTTCTCCTTAATACCTCTGGACTTTTTTGACAGTAGCCAGTCATATGTCAAGGCCATCCCTTATAGTGTTCTTTACATTAAAGTCTGGGCAGCAGTAACCTCTGCCTCCTTCTGCTTTTTGGCCCCCATGGCCAATGCTGACTTTGTTATAACTACCTGGGTTGGGACAAGTGTTTAGAATGAGTCTGGTATTGATTTTTTAACTCTTTATTTGCGGTTATTCTATATATATTAGAACCTTTATAAAGTGACCACCCAAGAGACTGTAACAAACTGTCAACATATGGAGGTGGTCAGGTGCATGTGTTACATGTCCAGCCTATGAAATTTAGGTCAACTTGAGGTAGTCAAGATAGGGAAGTTAACTATGGAGGTTCTACTATATATGGGCAATTCAACTGTTGTTTCAGATTGGGAATGGAGTGAGGAGGCTACTTCTAATTCAGATTTGTTGGCTCTTTGGAAAGAACTTTCAACCTTTTCTGAAAACTACCTCCTTTCTCTACCCTACTCCACATCTTCCTCTTGGGCTCCTAGGACTGTTCATTCATGTTTCCCTCTAATTATCTCTATGAAGACTCCCCCTGACATCAGCCCTCAGAGTCCCCTGGCTGCCTCCACATGTGCCCCTAATTCAGTCCATCCTCTCTATGCCTTAGATCTGTCACTGGTTAACTCCTTTCCAGCCATTCTCACCAGTTTCTGATTTCCCAACTTGCTCATTTATACATACTTGGGAGGGGGGTACAGGTGGTGAGAGTTAGGTGGGCAACTCTTTTCCCTAGCCCCTCCCTATTAATTTAACATTTTATCGATAGGTATTTACTAAGCCTCTTCTGTGTGACAGACACAGTGGGAGGTGCTGGGAAACAAGTGGAAACTGGATAGATACAGCTACACACACACATGGCCATTGTTATTAACCCTGAGTCTCTTACCAAATAGCTTAGACTAAAGGATTCACTCACTGTCCCTTTTCCCCCACTTCTATAGCCAAAATCCACTGTGCCCTCTGGCATTCCAGAACCTCTATCCCTATGTCAGTTTACACTCTCACACAGCTCTGGTCCCTTCTCTTCTGCATTTCCAGCTTTAGCTTCCATTCCTAAACCCAAAGCCAGGTTCATTTTACATTTTCAACAACTCTCCTCCGCGCTCACAAAGCCTTTCTCCTTTCATGTTCTGGAAATGCCATTTCCAGTTCTCCTTTTTCTGCCTGCCTTTCAGTCCTACCATCCTAACCTCAGTGCCCCATGTCTCCTCAGGTCCCTTCCTCTTGCTCCTGTCATGCTTTAGTGAGCCTTAGGCACTCACAAAGAAGAGTTTTCTGTGACACCTGTAGTTCTCAGCTGAGAACAGCTCCAGGGAGGCAAGGTCAAACTACCAGAGCCAGGAATCCCAAGGATTTGAGTCAGGTCCCAGCCCCACACATGATACAGCTTCCCAGCAAAACAGTAAGTTATTCCTGTATGGGTTTCAAGGTAAGAGCAGCTGCCTCTGACATCATGGAGGGAGGAACCCTGTCGGTTGCCAAGGCAACGCCAACAATTTATGACATCAGAGGTTTGAGGTCTTTTGGCTCTCAGGGGGGCTAGGAAGATTCAAGTTCCTGTCAGCTGAAGTAAATGGGGATTCTACTTTTTCATCTCTTTGCTTGTGTTATCCTAGCTTGGGAATGAAATGCAAAGGCCTTTGGTAGGGAAGCAAGTGATTATGCCAATGGAATGAACATGTCGAGGTTCTCTCTCCCTCCCTTCCCCAGATATCTCTGGGCATTCTTTTTTTGGGCTTCATCCAGTAGTATTTCTGCTATGTTGTTTTCCAAATCCAGTTGCCCACCCCCAATCTCCCCTGCAGCGTTCTCTTTGCATCAGTCTCCTGATGAGGCTGTATCCTCCCTGCACCAGAGGCATTTGTTTCCTTCCATACTTCATCCTCCCTCTTTTCCCCCCAGCAAGCTCTGTGCAGCTCAGATCTGCCTCAGCACTCCTCTGCCATCCATTTGCCTCCTTTGTACCATACTCTTTCCCCAATTCATCTTATTCAATTCCACCCTTCCCCCATTTTACCACTGTATTTATTTCATAGTGCTATTTCTGTTGACCTCCTCTTAGCAATATTCTATCATTTCTCTTCCTCTTTCCTTCTGTATAGCTAACTCATGTTTTATTTCATTCTCCCACTTTCCCATTAATCACTCCTTGGTTCCTCCCCTGCCCACCCTATTCCGCATAGATTTTCCTCTCTTCCTTTGCAAGTCCCTCCCATCATACATTTCTCTACCCCATGTGTTTATTGCACCAGCCTCCCCTTCCTTTCTGTAATTTTGTTCACTTTCCAAATCTTCCATCTTCTGCTCATATCTATCTCCTCTTACCCCCTCCAAGCTCCTGAGGTCTGGAAAAACAACGATGGGCTTAAAACCAAGATAAACTCTCCAGATCCTTTATCCATCTTTACTGTTCTTTAGACTGAATGAACCTGGCCCCTTGCATAAGACAGCTTCTACCACACTAGTAAAGAATGGTGCTGAATCCAAATATGATTAATAGCAGGGGCCCAGGAAGAAGATGAACTAAAAAGTGAAGAAAAATCCACATATATGTAAAATGAACTAAAGGATGGGGCCAACAAGGCAGGGTGGAGCTTAGAGTCCTAGAGAATGTCCCTTTGTAAAATCAAAGTTGACAGTTAACTGACATAATGGCGCTGATTGATGAAGGGGTTATAAGCCCCTAGAAGCCCGTTAAATTGATTTCTTGGCCTGTCTATGTGCCTTCACAAACTATACCCCCCTCCCTCAGGGCCTTGCTGTTACCATCTGCTGCTGGGGTTAAAACACTGGGTAAGAGGATGAGGGATAAAAGAAACTCTGAGTGACCAGGGAGAAAAGGTAGGAAGAGTGCAGATCATAGGAACAAAGGTGGAGAATAAGCAAGAGAGATCATGGGAGACAGATGGACAAAAAGGAGTGAAACAAAATGGAGAGATGAAAAAATATACAATGATATAGTGGGAGAAGGGGGGGAAATTATGGCAGTAGGTAAGTGGGAGGAAAGAAGATGATACACAGGAGACCAGGAGGTAAGGTCCTGATGGGGGAGACAGGCACATGGCAAAAGGAACAGTCAACAATGCTAGGAAGTTCCAAAGCTTTCCTGGTGAAGGTGGAAGAGGAGGCTGTAGTGGCCATGCTGAAAGGCCACCAGACTCATTGAGGGAGGCGTATCTGCTCCATCCCCCTACTCTTCTAGGCCCCTGACCACAACCACCACAATCATGACTGATCAGCAAACTCCAAAGTAGCCTGAAAAGGCCAGCAAAACCCAGGCAGACCCAGAAGGAGAGGGTATGGAGTCCTAGACAGGCAGAACAGTCGCGCAGCCAAGGCGTGACACAGTGACAGGGACACACGGAGAGGATCACTCAGATAGGAAGGGTCACAGCAGAGACAGTAACACACAAACCCAGAGATGGATGAGGTGGGGAGACAAATGCAGAAATGGTAAAACCAAAAGGCAGGGACACACAGACAAGAGGGGCTACAAGCAAGAGCGAGAAGCGTGGGCTAGTGCTAGAAATGATAGGGTTACTCAGAGAGAGGGGCAGACAAGAACGGATGGGGGTCAGGACTGACAAGCTTCACCTTGAATGGGGGCTGTGGCCTCCCCTCACCTGCTCGCACCTTTCAAAAAAAAAAAAAAAGCTCAACTTCAGGCAAAAACGAAGACTGAAGACTGAGGAGGATATCCACGTCCCCTCCCACCCCACGCCCCAGCGCGCTAGCCCATCCATCAGACAGCCGGCCGCAGTTCTTCCCCCATCCCGCAGCCGGCGGGGGGCCGCCGAGACCCAGACCCCTCCAGGCTGACAGCTCCGAGCTCTGGCACTCACCAGGCCTCCCCTTCCCTTTGGGACCCCCGCTCCCCGCACAGCTCCGCGCGGTCCGTCTAGGCTTTAGTTACCCTCCGTCTGTCCGGCGGGCCCCTGCCTTTCCCTTCCCGATCTCTCCCTCCACCCCTGCGTGTCTCTCTTCCCCTCATTCCCACTCGCACGCCCTCTATCTCCCACACCCCTTCTCCCCGGGTTGTCTGTCTGTTGGTCCGTCTGTCCGTCTCCCCTCCCCCAGCTCCTTCCCATCCCTCTCCGTCTCCTCCAGCTGCAGTCTCCGAGCGCCTCCTCTCCCCTCTGTCTCAAGCTTCCAAAGAGCAAGGAAGGGAAGAAGAGAGAGAGGGAGAGGAGGAAAAAAAAAAAAAACCAACCCAGCAGCATCGGAAATCGATGCACTTACACCTCAGCTGGAAGCAGGGACGGGAGTCGAACCGCGGCCGCCAAGCAGCGCGAGGCGGGGAGGGGAGGGGGCGGCTCTTGGAAGGGACTTCTCCGATGTGTTGATTCCTTTTTTCCCCTCCTCCTCCCTCCCTCCAGCGCTCGCTCCGGGGCGTCGGGGACGGAGATGGAAAAAATAAATAAATAAATTCACGGCGGTGAGGGAAGTGAAGGAAAATAATCAATGCTATTTGGCTGCGGCTGAAGTGTTTTCCCGGCTTCGTGAGGGGGTTTCCATTGATTCACCCCGGGCACTCGCTCGCTCCCTGCCTCCACCTCCTCCTCCTCCTCCTCGCCCTCCTCCTCCTCGCCCTCACTCCTCCACCTCATTCACTGGCTGGAGCCGAGGCGTCCCACACAATGGAATAATCAATACCCAGGCGCCCGGGGCGGCCCCACTGAGCAGGTGCAGCGGCCCGCCCGCCGCGGCGCATGCCGGGACTTGTAGTCTGTCCGCCCCCGCCCTCTGGCCTGCAATCGCTGTCCACCAGGGCCGGGACTGAGATCCCAGGGCAGGCTGGGCAACCTGCCCAGAATCTCTCGACTCTGCCGGTGCCTGCAAAGAGGACAGTTCCCTTTAAATTATTTCTTTTCATCTTGCCTACTGAAATCATACATGTGTTTTGCAGTTTTGTTTTACATCAGGTCTAGAGCAAGTCCTGGCTTCTGCCAGCTTCCCAGAGCCGCCTTAAACCCATCTCTCTTTTTTCACTGCCTTCTTCCTGACTTATTATTCCCCCTCCCTTCCGACTGGGTATTAGAACCTTCTCTTCCATGGCAATTACTCGGAAGTCTCTTCTATCTCCTCCACGCGGTCACATAGTCTTCTGAGTTGGGCAGGGGGTGGGGAGATTCTGGCTCCTCCTCCCCATTTTCAGTTTATCTGCTCCTAAGTGCGCCTATATTTTAATAACAATAACACTTTGAGTGCACAGGGGCAGTTCCAAGCACTTTTACATATACTGTAACTTGTAGGAACTTATTTACTCCTCTCAACCCTATGAAGTAGATACTACTATTAGTGCCATTTTACAGTTGAGGAATTCAAGGCACAAACAAGTAACTGGCCCAAGGTTAAATGGCCAATATAAAGCGACAGCATCAAGATTCAAACCTCAATGGTCTGGCTCCAGAGCCCACACTAGCTGCTACAGGACAAAAAACTCCTGCGGTTCACAAAAAAAGGGAGAAAGAAACTAATACCTTGAGTTTTTACTATGTGACAGTCTGATATTGAATCCTCACCAGTAATTGTGAGACAGTCCACATTTTCCCAATGAAAAAGCAGAGGTTTAGGGAAGTGGAGTAGCTTGTGCCAAGGCCAAGCATCTAGAAAGTGAAGCTAGGAGTCAACCTCAAGTCCATCTGGCTCCAAAGTCTGGTGAAAAAAGCAGCCCAGTGAGGAGTTACGGGCTGGGTTCCTTTCCTCCCTGACCAGTGGTGCTTGGCATCAAATTGGTTGTTGCCAATTTGGTACCAGTGGGACTCTACCCAAAGCTGGGTAGGGGAGGGGTACACCCAAGACATCTCAAGTTTAAGATGCCATGTGTTTAGATCAGCGTCCTCCCCACCATGCTTCCTACTGGTCATGTTCCCAGAAACATACTGGGGAAAGGGCAGGTGGTACTTGGCATTTCTCACCTATCACAGGAAGAAGGCCAGGAATTAACAAGCTTCAGCAAGCTTCCTCACAGGGAGGGTCAGAAATATAGTTAAAGTCTCCAGATAACCATAGTCCTTACAGGGAGTAAGGGGAAGGAATCTTCTCTATTTTGTCTCAGAAAGCACCAACCCTAAGTCTTCCTATATTTTAATGAACATGAGTATTTCTCCTACTCCTGACAAAACCTGCTCAGGGACCACTGGAAACTTTGACAAGTTCCTCAGTTTGGCACTCAAAACTTACCTGCCCCTCAATTGCATTTCTTAGCCTCATCTTCCACTCAAGCACTGGCCAAGGGCTCTCCACTTTATGGGCCTTTTGCTCATGCTCTTCGTTATCTCCATCTGTTAAAATCCCATGACATCTTTCGATCCCATACAAAATATCATTTCCTCCTCTGACAGTTTCCCACTCATCCTTATCCTGAACAATCATGCCTGGATGTATTAGACCAAAACTTTAGGGTAACTAAACTGAACTTAATCCTCCTCCCTCGCCCTGCCGCTCTCAGCCATTGCCATTGGGCGGCACTTAGTGGGGCGCCATAAGAATCTATTAGGTATCTGTATTCCGGGTTCATGTGCCTACGTTGGGAGAGGGTGTGGTGACAGGCCTAGGCCTGAGCTCCTTGCATTGGACTTTTCCACTGCCCCGCGGCCCCAGTTCAACTTTGGGTAGAGTCCCGCTGGTACCAATTGCAGCTTTCCTGTCACCATAGCGACCGGTGAGGCGAGAAGGCAAAGCCTCCCTCTGGAACTACATCTCCCATCATGCACCCGGACCCCCAGGGTGCTAAGTTCAGATGGAGGCCTGAGACCCAGCCGACCCCTGGGAGCCGCGAGGGGTCGGGGATGAAGAGCGGAGCGCAAGAGAAGGGCCTAGCTCCCCTGCTCAACGCGTGGGTGGCGGCCCCTCATAACCTAGCAAGGCTCTCGGGCTCTGGCCCGCGTTTGGCACCATCACAACGGGCCTAATATGGCCGCTGGTGCTGGGACCAGCTGGGTGCCGAGAGTCAGAGAACCAGGCCCTGGTCCGGGGGTCAGGAACTATTCCCGGCATTCCTCGCGGGTGTGCGTGGGCTCCCTTCCCTTATCTCCAGGTCCCGCGAGAGGGAGACCTTTGGGCTTTGAGGTGAGACCCGAGCCTCTGCGGGCGGCTGCCGTGAGGAAGAAGGGTGGGTCACCCTGGGCAGTGAGCCGCTGCCCTGCTGTGGTAGCAAAGTGTAGGGAGGGTCTACACTAATTTTTTTCTAGGGAACCCGTTGGATTGAGGACATTATGAGCAGTGGAAGCGATTTTACTGGAGACCTGTCACTGTCAGAGGCTTAAAAAACATCACAGACGGGGCATTTTATCACCGAGACAGAGTGAAAGGGCTACAGTGTGTGCCTCATAAATGCTTCCAGGGACGGGGTCTGTGCTGAGCAGCCCCCTCTACTCCCACGCAGGGTAAGAACCAGACGAACACTTGGGAGCTCAGCGAATGTTTGTTGATCAACCAATTGCAGGTAGCATGGCCCAAGGCTTGATTGAAGTGGAACTAAAATTCATTCCAGGGCCTGGTACAGAAGAGCGACTACAGGAGTTGGGGGGCACCCTGGAGCACAGGGTCACTTTCCGGGACACCTACTATGACACCCCTGAGCTGAAACTCATGCGGGCTGACTACTGGCTGCGACAACGACAGGATAGTGGATGGGAGCTGAAATGTCCTGGAGCAGCAGTTGTCTCAGGACCCCACACTCAGTATAAGGAGCTCACAGCCGAACCTGCAATTGTGAGCCAGCTCTGTGAGGTGCTGGAGACTGAAGGCCTGGGGGCTGAGGGTGTGGCTGCTGTGTTGAGCCCATTGGGGCTGCAGGAAGTAGCTAGTTTTGTGACTAATCGGAGTGCCTGGAAGCTGGAACTCTTAGGAGGTGATGAAGAGAAATCACCCCTCAGGGTGGACCTGGATACAGCCGACTTTGGCTACGCTGTGGGTGAGGTAGAGGCCCTGGTGCATGAGGAGGCTGAAGTACCAGCTGCCCTAGGGAAGATCCACAGGCTGAGCAACATGCTTGGTGAGGGAGACAGGCCCTTTTGTTCTTTCCTCTGCTCTCCACTTTCCACTTCTTGAGGCACCCACTAGACCACGTAGTGGGGGAGAGTCTCTGCATTGTAACAGGAATTGTTTTAGGAATTTCCTAGAGGACCCAGTTTGCTTGTAGCTTTATGAAATCTGGCTCTCTCTTACAGAAGCTGTCTAATCTGAACTTAATCTGTACGTGTGTCGTTATCTTAGCCAAGCTGTCTCATTTAGTTCTCATACTACTAGCCAGGTCTCCTTCAGTTCCATTTGTCAGTCCTCTGCCTTGACCCTTCCCCCAAACTTTGTTTTTACAGTTACCTAGCTCCTCTTTTAATTTAGAAAAGACAAGAACATTGCATTTATGTGAAGACAGTGGGTTAAGCTTTAGCAGATTTGTTTTTCTGTTCCCAGGCATAGTTCCCTTGTAAACATTTAATTCACACAAATATGGAGTCGTCAATCCCCTAGGCCCTTACTGCCCTGGAATGTTGTTGGAGTCTCCTCAGCAAACATACGTTGAGTAACTGCTTTATGCCAGCACTAACAATAGACATTGGCAATAGGCAGTTCTGTAGTAGAGAAGTTGGACTTCTCTGTGAGACCTACCCATGGCTGTAGCTTCTCCTGAGCTCTTCTTCCTATAGTCTTTCATTTCTAAGTGTGTACATCTCTGTGTGTGCTTTATTACCAAGCTAATGAGTTCTGGCCTGCCTAGACGGGCTTTAATCTTGATTGGGGGACAGGAGGAATAACTGAAATGAGTCAATATTGAGGACTTCTGTCATTATGGCACCTGGATACCCCTTTGTCATTTCTCCTTGCTGGAAGAGAGGCTCTTGTATGGCGTCCTAGCTTTGCTCCTGCCCACTCAGTCTCACTTCCACAGGCCAGTAAAAGAGTGGGCTGGTGGGTTATAGAAGCTGGGTGGATGGCATTCAGAATCCAGTGCTGCCTTGGAAACAACTTTGGGGTCCTGGCCGAGTGGGCAGGGAACAGAGTCAAAAGTGTTAGCAGCTCTGTCTGCTTTTGTCCTTATTGTCCTTTTGCTTGTAGGTGTGCCAGTACAGGAGACGGTACCTGCCAAGCTGATAGTGTACCTACAGCGCTTCCACCCTCAACACTATCAGCGCCTGCTAGAAGTGAACAACTCCAGAGAGAAGCCACAGGGGACTAAACATCCTGACAGCAGCCTGGGCTAGGGGTGTCACCTCCTAGAAGAGGAAGGGAATTCTGGGTCTAATGGGGTCCCCTCCTGGCCTCACTGTGACTGTCCCCTTGGCTTCCCTTCTGACAGTGACTGCTTTCTCCAGCTCTGCCTGTTTCTTCACTCTACACTATCCTTCCTTGAGCCCTCCCTGGTTGCTTTTTCTCCCTCATCCGTCAGATGCAATCTGTGGGCCGCCCCTCTCCCCTGGCCGCTAAGCAGCCTCCATTGATTTCCGCTCGTGTTTATAGGATTTCCACTTAGCCGTGATCAGTAGTTAAGCACAGGAAAATCCCTTGCCACCCCCCTCCCTTGGTCGATGCCATTGATTCTGCCAGCGGCTCCTAAACCGTCTTACAGCTGAGTTAGAGATGAAGAGAGGCAGCAGGGATTTCCCTGCCTTGGGGTATGGGGAATAGCAGCATGTTGGGGAAATGGTTGGGAATCCCTGTTAGAAATCTAGAAATTCTGATTAGATTTTGCAACCCTGCCCACTTCTGCTGCAGAGGGTAGAGTGCCTTCTATAGAAGTTGAAGGGCAAATTTGCTCCTCAACGTGGAGGGATAGAAAGAAAACCTTCCTTGTTGAGACAGGTTCTCAAGGCTGAGGGGAAGAATCATACTTCCTGTGTAAGGGGCTTTCTACTTCACATATACCCAAATATGGCTTTCCTTCCTCCTCAGGCTTTATTGAGCTTTCAGTATTTGAAGGAGAGGGGGGCAGGCTCCCAGTTTTTGCAGTGGCAAATGCAGGGCCAGAGCACCACCTGCTGGTGGCACTCAGGTGTCAGGTGTCCAGCACCCACTGGGGTTTGGACCACAGGAGGATTTTAGGCTGAGTAGAGACAGTTACTGCCATGTTTCCACAGGCAAGTTGTTCACCTCAAAGATCTCCTGCACCGGCTGGCCAAAGTGGTTGTAGGTGAGGCGCAGCTTTAGCCGCAAGGGGGCCTAGGAATAGGAGAGTGGAGACTAGGATTAACACTCTGGCTTCTTCTGTCCCTGGGTCTTATTCTTGGGGGGGAGGTGTGTGCAGGAGGGGTGGAGTGTATGTGGGGGGTTGCTCCTAAAGCTCACCTTGTTAGGATTGAGGATTCTCAAGAGCTGGGTAATGGGAAGGCCACTCCGAGCTGGAACTGTGTCCCCACTGGGGGCCTGTAGCTGCAGCTGCAAACTCTGAACACAAGAGGTTTGGGCAGAGTACAGTAAGGCAGCTGGCTGGTCTCAGACAACCCTTTCACACCCAGTGGTTTCAAACCCTCTTTCCCATAACTCTTCAGTACTTGTCTTACTCCCTTTCATCTCATTCTGTCACCCACCCACCTCTTCTATTCAGTGGCCTTTTCTCCTAGAGTGCCAAGGCCACCTCTAAACCCTGATCTTTACAAACCTTAGGCACAGCAGCTTGGCAGATGAAGTGGGTGACATCACCCCCTGAAGAGTTGGTGGCAGTGACAGTGATTAAGAGCAAAGCACGGGTTCCAGGGGGTCGATTGAAAGACAGATTCAGCTGTACTCCCTCACGCTCAAATACTTTGATATTTGGGATGGGAGCTAGAGTAGGGAGAGAGAGGCAGCTTAGTGTGGAGGCTCAAGATAATATGTTCATTTATTCATTCAACAACTGAGTGAGTACCTACTGGCCCTGCACTACTCAAGATGCTAGGGATTTGGTAGATAAGAAGATGAAGTTGGAGCTTACAGTCGGGGGGGGGGGAAGAGAAATGATTAAAAAAAAAAAAGCAAGATATTCAGACTGTAATAGGTGCCATGAAGGAAATAAAATTATGCCAGAATAACTGGGAAGAGCCACCTTAAATAGGAGTGGTACAGGAAGGCATCTGACATTTTAGTGGAAGCTTGGAGAGAGAAAATGAGCTGGTCATTCAGTGTGCTGGGGGAAGAACACTTGATATAAAAAAGAACATGAAATGTCATGGGTGGGAGGGTGCAAGGAGCTGAGAGGGGCCAGTGCAGTAGGTAGTGGGGAAGTGGCATGAAAAAGGTGGGGGAGGAAGTCTGCAATAAAGGGATGACAAAGAAGAGTGGCCAAGAAGGGACTGGTGTGATTAAATCAACACTTTTACCTACTGAGATGGGGATGGGATAAGCACAGAGGAGGGAAAAGGGTATATGCGCCTCAGTCCTTGGCTCAGAAGAAGCATCACATTTTCACTCACCCTAAGACATCTCCCCTTTGCTGAGGCTTACCTGGGGGTGGAGGTGCACAGGGAAGGTCAAGGAGGTGTACTGAGGCACTAGCTGGGGAGGGATCCAGAGGGGGAGGATGCTGGGCATCCCCAGAAGGGCCATCCAAGAGATTGAGTAGATCTAAGAGCTTTGAGGCCTGGAAGGAAGGGCAGAAGGGTCAGGGCTGTGTATGGGAGCCCAGGCAAGTCCTCTCATCCAGGGCTTTGAGCCTCTTCACCTGGGGCTCTGTGGGCATGGGGGCTGCTTCTGAAGGCCTGGCTGCTGCTATGCTTTCTTCTGCTTCCTCACCAACCTGAGAGCCACCTCGTTCCACAAGAGGCATTTTTTCAAGGATGGCAGTCCTGAGAGGATGGAAAGCAACTATGTCCCTCTGTTTGGTCCCTGGGCCTTCCACAGAGGCACCCTGGGATGAAGGCTGAGGGCATGGAGAGCAGGGCACATGATGGGTCAGAAGTGCCCTTCTGGTTTCCTAAGATGGTTCAGATGAGCAAGGAGGGTTAGAAGCCAACTTCAGTGGTTAGAAGCCTTTACTTCAATGAACAGTAGTTGGGAGGTTTTTAACTTAGATGAGGGACACAGGTGAGGATGGGACCCTCTAGAAAAGGGCATTTGACAGGGCAGGGGATTGGGTCCAATACTACAGCAGAGTGCTGGACATACCTCATGTGGTCATACTTCCGGAAAAGTGTGTTATATTCCACAGCTCGCTGTTGCAGTTCCACGTCCTGGCAGCTGCCGTAGATGGACACCACCTGGCGGATACGCCTGACCCATGGTGCAGGGTGTAAGTGGCAATGGCAATTTGCACTGCTCTTCTACTCCAGTAGGTGGCAGGGAAGGGAGAGGCCCCACAAAGCAGGGAGATACCCAAGATTTGGCTCAAAAAAAAAAAAAAGAAGCTAAGGACTGAGGAGTTGTATGGGGGGCTGGTTAGGGATTATGTGTTCCTAGAGAGATGCTCAAACTGGTGGGCACAGTGAAATGACATCTCTCAAGGGGCCGGGGGGACACCACATACTTGTTGTCTCCATGGAGCCGGGTGCTCAGCTTCATGAGGGCTGTGAGTGCATATGCTCGGGTGGCTGGCAGGGACATGTGAGACTGTAGTACCTTTTCTAGCAGTGCCAACACCTCCTCTTCTTCCACCTACAGGCATGGAACAGGTAGTGACTTTGAGGCCAGTCCTACCTCCCCCTTTGGAGTCCCTCCCCAGTGCACTCCCAAATGCAGATCTTACCTGAAGGGGCTCAGATTCCTCGCAGTTCCCCTCCAGTAGGAGGTCCCCATACTCCCCAATGCACCAGGCTGCCACCTGCACTAGTGGTTGCTGCATGGGATAAGAAACACTGCTGGGCCCAGGCATGGTGGCTCATGCCTGTAATCCTAGCACTCTGGGAGGCTGAGGCTTGAATTCAGGAGTATGAGACCAGCCTGAGCAAGAGTGAGACCCTCTCTCTACTAAAAATAGAGAAAAAAACCTAGCTGGCCATAATGGTACATGCCTGTAGTTTCAGCTACTCAGGAGGCTGAGGCAAGAGGATTGCTTAAGCCCAAGAGTTTGAAGTTGCTATGATCTACGGTGATACCACAGCATTCTGCCTTACTCAGGACTACAAAGTAAGACTCTGTCTCAAAAAAAAAAAAAAGCCTCAGAGCCTATGGCTCAAGTGGCTAAGGTGCCAGCCACATACACCTGAGCTGGTGGGTTCAAATCCAGCCTGGGCCTGCCTAACAATGACAGCTGCAAACAAAAAATAGCCTGGCATTGTGGCAGGCACCTGTGGTCCCAGCTACTAAGGAGACTGAGGCAGGAGAATCGCTTGAGCCCAGGAGTTGGAGGTTGCTGTGAGCTGTGATGCCATGGCATTCTACCCAGGGTGATAGCTTGAGGCTCTATCTCAAAAAACCCAAAAAACACTGCTGGGCCAGTATCTGGGTTCCCCTCCTTACTTCCAGACTCTGGAACATCCCTTTAAGGCAGGGAGAGACTGGAGGGGTGGGGAAACCTGAGTTTGTTACCTGGTTCTGTCCCAGTGCCTGGGCTCCCACTGCCCTCTGGTGGCCAAGTATCAGAACTACATGGCCTTACCACAGGATGGAGGTTTTTTTGGGAGGGAGGGCGGTTTGAGACAGTCTGACTTTGTTGCCTTGGATAGAGTGCCATGGCATCATAGCTCATAGCAACCTCAAACGCTTGGGCTCAAGCAATTCCCTTGCCTCAGCCTCCCAAGTAGCTGGGACTACAGGAGCTGGCCACAATGCCTGGCTAGTTTTAGAGCTGGGGTCTTACTCTTGCTCAGGCTGGTCTTGAACTCTTGAGCTCAGGCAATCCACCTGCCTCGGCCTCCCTGAGTGCTAGGATTATAGGCATGAGCCACCATCCCTGGATGGAGTTTTGAGAGGATTCCTCCCTTGAGGAAGGGTGGATGGTTTCTGCCCACCCTACTTAATTAAGATGGAAAAGGGGGATGTAGATACTGTCTGGAGATATTTAGCATTCAAGAAAATAATAAAACCTAAAATACAGAGCTTTTATTTCATTTAATCCTCAAAACAGCTCTGCAAGGTAGGTGGGATAGAAAGCTGAGTACACAGAACATAAAGAAAGTCACCTGTGGTTGCAGGGCCAGTAGGTACCAAAATCAGGACAAGAAGCCCAAGTGTTCTAACTTAAAACTGTCCTGAATGCCTCCTGTACTAAGTAGATGGCTGTGACCTTGAAAGAAATATAGTCAGGAATGTGATGTAGGGAAGAGGTGGCCCAGAATAGGCTGGGAAGCCTTGGGCCTTGTTAGGTAGGAATGGTACCTGGGATATGTCTTCTGCCATGGCACTGTAGAGGCAGCGCACAGAGTAGGCATGTAGCTCCTGGGCCCCCGCAATCAGCTGGGTCAAGTTGGCCACTGCGTCATCTCGCACATAGGAGCCTGCCTGGAGGGGATGAACATTGCCAAGTCTGTATGATGAACCCTGACCTCTACTACCCAGCTCTCTTACCAGCCTCTGCCTCACCGTTGTCAGCACGTGCAGGATGGTATCTATGTGCCACCGCTTGGTTGGAGCAAATCTAAGGGATATAATGGCTCATCAGTCCTGGAACGGACCCTCTCCAGATCCTTTCTGCCTCCCAGACATCTCACCTCTCTGCAGCCAGCAGAATGCCTGAGGCACAATCAGCCCGTAGTTCAGGGGGGCAGGACCCCAGAAAGGCCTGCAACTTCACTGTCATGGCTCTCACATTGGAGCTATTCACCAGAGCTAGGCTTAGTTCCAGGGCCCTCCTGGCAGGAGGAAGACAGGTGTTTCCATAGGTAGCTCAGGTCATCCTGCTCCATGCCTTAGGCCCTCCCCTTCCTCAGGCATCTGTCCCCTTAGAACCCTTAGTCCAGCTGCTCTGAGCTGGCTTGGTCTTGGCCATCAGGCACTGGGTCTCTGCTCACCGGCTGAGGGAGGCATCAGTTTCCTGCAGACACTCCACTACTGTGGGCCGATGCCGCTGCACAGCACTGTGATCAGACTGCACCAGCCGCAGCAATGACATCAGGGCTACATACCTGAACAGTGGAAGAGGCCCTATCACACCATGGCCATCAGCCCCCACCCTCTCTCCTGCTCTGGTATAGGGGTAAGAAGTAGGTGTTCAGGAAGTTATGGAGGAAGGACGGCAGAAGGCGGTCAACCTGGGACTATTACCTAATGTTTTTGTCACTGTTGAGCAGGAAGCGGCCAAGAATGTTGACAGCTAGAACCTATAAGAGACAGAGGTTGGGGACAGAGAAGGAGCAACCTGCCTATTTAGGAGCGTGACCACATGGTATAGGATGGTAGGGAGAGGGGAAAGAAATCAGTGAGCAGGACCTGTCTGCATAGGTGGGGTTGGTGGGTGGGGCCACAGTGGGAGAGGCATAAGGGGATGATACCCGTAGGCCAGCTGCAGAGCGGATGTCCATGATAGTGAGCACTGTCTCAAACAGGACCGCATTGCCAGCATTTCGGCTGGTGTCTGTGTTAGTGGCTACCTGAGTGGATGGGAGAGGAGATGCATCTGCACAGGGCTCTGTCTTCTCCTTGGGTCTTTTGAAGGTCTCCACTGCAATGTGTCCATCCCTCAACCATCCAACAACACTCCTGAACCCCTATTACATGCCAGGGCCAGCCTGGACACTGGGGCGATAGCTCTAAGACAGACTGTGTCCCTCGTCCATGGAGTTCACTGTCTATAGGGGACAGAGGTGATTATATGGCCACTGTGTGATAAGTGGTCATGTGAGGCATGCCCAGGGGTGGTGGGGTCACACACCAATGGTGACCAGTGCCCCACCTAACTAGTTCCCCCTTCCCAGCCCCCCACCTGGGCCAGTAAGTCATTCATAGCCTCACTGCTCTCCTCATGGTTCCGGCCCAAAATCCGAAGCAGACGAAGTATCTGGACCTGAGGTTGGGTTAAAGGTTAAAAGGTGGAGGGATTCATACCATAAGGAGTCATGGGGCTGAGGAGAAAATCCAACATTGAGGAAAGCATCGAGGGGTCTGACCAGCTCCCTAGAGCCTCTCTACCTCTCCTTTTCACCTACACAGATCCCCTGGGCCCTGGGAGGGGATCAGAGGTATGTGATGCTGGGGGATTTTAGGGCAGTTAAAAAAATTGTTACAAACTGTATTCTCTGACCTAGCAGGAAGGCTGTATTCCCTCTCCCTCATGCTGGGATGACCTGAGTAATCCTGTGCCTGCCACCCTCCTGCCCAGGATACTAAGCCAAAGTGTTCTCTGGGAGGTGACCACTGGCCATAGTCTTAAGTCCTCTCTATTCCAGGGATATAGCAGTGAAAATTAGGCCCACCTGCAGGAAGGGGTCGCTGACTCCAGATATGCTGTGTTCTGAGGAGTATCCTGTTGTCACCAGAGTCTGGAGGATCTGCACCAGCTTGGGTACCACCTGGATGAAGGGCACAACCTTGTCTGGGTATTATTCTTGATCCTGTCCATCTTAAGCCCCATTCTTTCCCCACTGCCCCTCTTTATGGGGACCAGGGCCTGCCCTTTACTGGCCCACCTTTCGAAAGTGCCTGAGGGCTGCAGGGCTTCTTTCACAGAGCTCCATGATCAGCGTGATGGTACCCAGCAGGATGCCTGGGGTTAGGGTGAGGGTGAAGTGGATTGTGGGCCAGGGCCAGGGGACAGTCTACAGCATGTGTGTTTGTGCTTCCCTCGAGCTGGTTTTGCCATCTCAGTGTTTACTTCTGGCCATAGCCAGACATGAAGAAGAGGAAAGGAAGCCCCATGGCCTTACTGTGGTGGTGCTCATGAAGCAGCTGGGCACAGGATGGAAGGAAGACACTGGAGAGCTCGGGAACTTTTCGGATCATGTGCACTGCAGTCAGAATAGCCTGTCGAGGTCAGGGGCCTCAGACAGGGTTCCACCAGGATGGACTCCGCTAACCTTTATTGCATGGCAGACAGGGGACAGTTTCTGGAGAAGCACCTGCCTAGAGTCCTGTCATCTCACCTTCTTGCGCACATAGGGGCTGGGCTGCAGGAGCAGTTTTTCCACCTCCATGGCCAAGTCCCGGCACATCTCAGCAGAGCCCATGGTGCTCAGAGTGCACAGGGCCAGGCCTTGTACTGGCTGAATCCCCTGGCTCAGGTCACTACAGGGTTAGGAGGATGGTTAGGGCAGCCTCTGAGAAAACCATTCCTTCCCAATGCCTACGACAGGCAGCCCCTGGGATTTCCGAGTTCCCCCTCTCTCCCATCTCCCTGATTTCGTGTGGTTCCCAGAACCCTCTCACTTCTTGATGCTGTTGGTAATGAGCAGGTGGGCATCGTGCCTCTCATCCAATAGGAGCATGGCTCCCAGGTAGCCCACCCTTTTGTCTATGAATCTGGGGGAGGCGATCAGTTTCAGGCACTCCATCTACAGAGAAGGGGGCAGACCAGGAAGGGACAGAGGTGAAACCCCAGACATGAACATACCTCTTTTTTCCACCTTCCTCTTTTTTTTTGAGACAAAGTCTCACTTGGTCACGCTGGGTAGAGTGCCCTGGTGTCTGAGCTCACAGAAACCTCAAACTCTTTGGTTCAAGTGATCCTCTTGCCTCAGCCTCCCAAGTAGCTAAGACTACAGGCGCCTGCCACAACGCCCAACTATTTTTTTAGAGACAGTCTTGCTCTGGCTCAGGCTGGTCTGGAACCTGTGAACTCAGGCAATCCACCCACCTCGGCCTCCCAAGTGCGTGAGCCACCGCGCTCGGGCTCCACCTTCCTCTTTCACGTCAGGCTAACTTGTGGGACATATCTCATCAACAAGAGAGGCTTAGGAGATTAAGGTATTCATGGCTTGTTTCAAAGAACTAGGAATCGAGGAGGATGAGGGAGATCAGGAAGAGGTTCCCTGAATGGGACTGGCCAGAGAAGGGTTCAGGCCAGTTGATGACTAATGGGGTTGCTGTGAGGGCTCAGAAACTGTAGAATGAAAAAAAAAAAAATCAGGGCACAAACAGGTGAGGGGATTCGAGACCTATGATCCCTTCACCTTCCTCGTCAAACTCAGGAGGGCAGTATCCCTGGCTTGTACCTGTCCAAAGTGGGCGGGGTAACCCAACATGTGGACATAGAGCAGTTTGGCCAGCTGGCGGTGTCTGTACAGAGGGTCCCCATCGCGGAAGGAGGCCCGGATGTAGGCACACTCCTTCTGGATCACCTCCCGTTCCTGAGCCTGAGTCTTGGCGCCGCGAATCTCTTCAATTAGATCCTGAAGCTTTAGCGAAGGCACCACCATCCTGGGGGAGGGAGGGCAGAGCCTGGGAGTGGAATGGCTTTAATACTCTCTGGCCAGGTGTGCCTGACCTTTCTGCCCAGGCTCGTCCCGTACCGCAACCCTAAGAGCCCATCTTTACTTTTTCCCCACGTGGTCTCCAATTGTGCCCCCAATGCGCTGCCCAAGGAGTTCCCCCCACGCATGCGTCCAGTCCCCACCCTGTGCCTCTTCCTATTGCGCATGAGCCAGAGCTCCGCCTCTTCCCCCTACCCTCCACCTGGTTCCCTGTACCTAGCCGCCTCATTCTTTGCACCTTTAAGGCCTAACGCTATTTTTTCCGCGGGATTCCTCCCATTCCTCTCTCCTATCTCGGACAGTTTTGGCTTCCCGACCCCATTGCTCACCTGGCTTCTCTCTCAACCCTGCTTCTCTACCCCCCAGCGCTTCCTGGTACAGAGCGGAGCAGAGGTTGGTGCTCGGACTAGTTCTTCCCTCTCCCCGCCTCCACCACGGGACCCCGCCCTTCCTGGGCCGACCTGCTGAGCCTTGAATCCTGAGATTTCCAGTTTAGTGTTTAAGGGAAGGAGCTCTTATCACACTGGGGCGGGAAGACTGTATGACAATCCTGGGGTCCTCCAAGAGGCCTTCTTGTACATCCTCAGCACCCGCAGAGCTTCAGAGAACTTGGATTTGAAGCCATCGCAACTCAAAGGAGATAACAGTCCCCCCTTTTTGAACTTTTTTATTAATATATTTTTTTTTTGTTAAATTTCTTTGTATTTTTTTTTCCTGCAAGACTTGGTGTTGGCGGCACTGTTGTAGTTTAACGTCAATCCCAAATTCCATGAAATAGAAATCAGAAGTAAAGGTTGAGAGGGGAGGAAGGAGGGAGGCAGGCCAAGGAGTAAACAGAGTTTGACTAGAAAAAAAGAAGATATGTGGTGGGCATTCCCAGGCAAGGCCATTCCTTGAGGGAAGGGGTTGGCAGGCAGCTTGCCTCTGCCTCATGCAGGAGAGGGAGGAAAGATCCCCTGAGGACCCTACAGTCCCCTCTTCCTAGGGCTTCCTGCCCCCAGGGGAAAAGCTAGTACCAGGGATCAGCCACAGCCTCAAACAGGGCTCTCCACCCGACTCTCAGGACTGACTCCCACCTCTGTCCAGCCTGGAAAGCCTGTGAGAGGTCTGCTCCTTTCGAACCCCTCCTTCTGTTGTTTTCCCATTTCACAAGATTCTGATGCAAGGGGGAAGGGGATGTAACCCATTTGCGACTACTAAACTTGTCACAGCTTCTGTTTCCTTGTGAGCTCCTATTATCTTGTCTGGTTTCATCCCCAGGAAGTGCCTCCCCCCCACCACAACTGGCAGAGTTGGGGCATGGGGCAGGGTCCTTGCTCTAGTGCCTCTAAGTAGTTATGTCTTCTTCAGGCCCCTTAGGAATTTAATCAAAGGCCACAAGTGAGTCCAGACCAACCAAATAAACTATTAGGAGAAAGAAGGTGAAAGAGATCAGTGGCAAAGTCTGGGAAGGACTTGACTGCATTGGATATTTTTGTTCCTTTATACACACTCTGCTCTTGGCATGGCATGCCACCAAAGAGGACTGGAGGAGGGACTTCCTGATGAGGAAAGAAAGAGGGAGATGCTAGGGAGTTAGTCTCCTTTTCAGGTCCCCTATCTGCCTCAGGGAAAGAACAATTAGGCAAGAACCTTAGCTCAGAACCTGCTAGGAGGTGAGATGATAGGTTCTAAGAGGTGGAGGCTGAACCTCTTGCAGCTTTTTTACTATGCCTTGGAGGGATAACAGATCCCTCAGGCCAGGGAGCCACAGCAGCTCAGCCAGTGCCTTGCCCAGCACTCAGGTACCCCTTCTTCATTTTCTTCCTCCTCTCCAATCAGCTTCAGGGAGTCTCCTCAGGACACCCAACCCCCACCTTCAGTGAAGTTCAGGTCTAAAGAAAAGGTGGGGTGGACGTGGGGCAATGGTCTGACTTAGATTTGTGTGTCTCAGAGAAGAGAGCAACTCTGAGAGAGAAAAGCCCTTCATATGTAAACAATCTAGAGAAAGAAGGGATTGGGATAGGAAAGGGAGTGAGGAAGATAGAGACAGATCCAGAATAAACGAGATAATCTGAAAGGAGAGGGAAAGAAAAAGCAAGAGACAAAACTAAAGGGAGGAGGCAGAAAAGAAAGGAAAGGGAGATGAGAAGGAAAGATAGGAGAAAACACAACCAGGGAAAGGAAAAGAGAAAAAGGCAGGGCAAAGGGGTGAGAAGGCAGGCAACCAAAGCCAGAACTAGGCCAGGAAGTAGCCTCAGGTGAGGAGCTGGGAGAACAGGAACGCCAGGCTGAGGTCCAGGAGGGCCACGGCTCCCACCACCAGGGGGTTGGCAGCTCCCTAGAGAGACAAAGTTGGGGGACAGGCTTAGTCTTCCAGAACCAGAATCCACCTTCCTACCTTGGCTGGGGTGGCAAAGCCAAAGGGGGTACCAGGCACCTCCCAGCAAACAGCAGGATGGGGTGGGAGTGATCTCCAGCCTTTGTTTTTGATTGCAAAACAGCCCTTTTCTCCCAGGCAGGCCCCACCTTTCCTCTGAGACAGCCCTTCCTCCCTCTTCCCTCTGCTTCCCTCCCACCAGCATATCATGTGGCCCAGGCAGAAGGTGCCTGGCCTTAGTAGCAGACATTGGCAGCTGCAGCCAGTACTGCAGTAAGGCAGAGGGATGAAGGAGTGAGGATGTGGTTGCTAGGAAACAGAAGGCTTAGAATCCAATCAGAGTACAGAATTCTGGGGAAACTCCGCCTCTCCCAATTTTCTGCCTTCTTCTCTATTTCCCTTCTTCCCAGGAGAGGGAGGGAGGGAAGAGTAGGGTAGGGAGGGAACAATCTTTTCCTTTTTTATTTCTGGGCACCAAAGAGAGAAAGTGTGGAGGTGGGGTGGGGGTGGAGTAGGAAACTGAGAGCTGGAAATGATATGGAAGGAGAACAGGGAAAAATGTCTGGTTTTACGTTAATTATTAGTTTGTAACCTTGGGCAAGTTACTTTGAATGCTCCAGGCCTCAGTTCCCTCATCTGTCAAATGAATGAGTTGGACTTTAAGGTGTCTAAGTTTCTTTCAAGCTTGAAAACTTTCTATTTTTTTGAGGTGGGATATGGTCCAAGACTGGCCAGGGAGAGGGAGCAAGGTGAAACCCAAGCCCCCATGGGGGATCAGACAGAGGTCTAGAAGGGTGGGAGGCAAAGCTTTGAGAAGAGGGCACACAGTGGAGGCAGAGGATGTCTCACCGGCTGGGCAGGCCTCTCGGTTGCAGCAGGCTCCTCGAGCTCTTCTGTCAGGCACCCAGCATTGGGACCCCTTGAGGATGGGCCCTTCAGGACCAGCATGGTGATGGGCTCGGGCTCTGAGCCTCCTGAGGCCCTCAGCTGGGACAAGGGTTCTTCATCTTCTCCCTCCTCCTCTCGCAGACTTCCAGAACTGTCGCTGCAAGCTCCAAGGAGTGGGGAACCTTTTCTGGGACCCGGCCTCTGCATCCCGGCCTCATCCTCAGCCTCATAGCCAGCTAGTTCCTCTGCTTGCTCACCTGGGCCCCCCCACTCCTCAGGCCAAGCTTTGGGGCTGGAGAAAGGACCCTGGTCCCCTCCAGGAGGCAGTGGGCTCCGGCAGGCAGGTGGTCGCCAGGGTTGACGGGAGGAGGCAGGACTACTGGGCAGTTCAGGGGATCCCTCTGAAGGGGTTAGTCCATTCTCATACACCCCTGGGCTGTCCTCATCCAAGGGCTCTGTGTCGGAACCTTCTGAGTCCTGCCTGGGTCTGCGGCCTGGGCAAGGATAGCTAAGAATCAGAGGGGCCTAACTGGCTTTGGGCTAGAGTGGCTGCAGTTTTAGCCCCGACTGGGCACCTCCCAGAATTCCAGTATCCTTAGGCTCATAACCTCTCATTTCCAGACCACAAACCCTTGATTACCGTACTTCATAAATTCCCAGTCCAGTCCAGAAACAACCAGTCCAGGCCCCTGCCCTCCATCCACATGGACCTTTATACCTCTTAGCTTTTTCATCCCCAGTTCCCTTGCAGGGCTTCCTATCTCTCTGCCCCAAACCTGACCCTCTTTCACTCCCTAGCAGGCTCACCCCCTCCCCCAGGCTGCCCACGCCTCACCTGGGGCCTCTAGCATGGGTTGCAGGTCCTGGGCTATCAATTTGGCCATTCGTGCTGCCTCCACAGCCTTCTCGGCAACACTGGTTGCTGCCACTGCCTTTAGGAGGGCGTCTGCTGCTCTGTTGGGTTGGAGCACAGGGACTTAGCTGACATTTCCCCACTTCAAATTAGTCCCTCTCAGATACTCCAGACCACTTGTCCATATCCCCACCATAGCACATCCTCCTGATCTCAGTTCACCTCAGAGTCCTTACCCTTCCTCACACTCTGCCAGCTGCTCCCCTCCCTGGAAGGCTGGGCAGCAACCCTTTGGTTTTCCTCTCCTGGACCTGGGCTGTGTTTACCGTCATCACACCTTCCTGCTCCTCTCACACCCTTCTACCATTACGTCCTGTAGTAACACTTCCTTCTTCCAGCCTTCCTGGAACTCTGTTATTCCATTTCTGTCCTGCGCCCTTCCCAGTGACAGCCGAGACCTCATTCTCTTAGCACATAGTCCTGCTTGGTGTTTACAAGCTATGCCTACCACCCTCTTTGCGGTTAATACTTCTTGTTGTTATCAACCACTCTCACCATCCTATTAGGAGCCTTTGCCTTCCTTTCCCTTTCCACTGCCAGCCCTCATTATTATTTCCTGACCTAAGAATTTCCCATCCTGCTTTCCTTTGTCCTCTTCTGTTGGGCCATTGCTGGCGTCCCTTGCCCTGCCTCATGTTTTTTTTTTTTTTTTTTTTTTTTCTGAGACAGTTTCACTCTGTTGCCCAGGATAGAGTGCTGTGGCATCAGCCTAGCTCACAGTGACCTCAAACTTCTGGGCTCAAGTGATCCTTCTTGCCTCAGCTTTCCGAGTAGCTGGGACTACAGGCACCCACCCCAACGCCCAGGTAATTTTTCTATTTTTAGTAGAGATGGGGTCTTGCCTTTGCTAAGGCTGGTCTCCAACTTCTGAGCTCAAGGGATCCTCTGCCTTGACCTTCCAGAGTGCTAGGATTATGGGCAGGAGCCACCACATCTTGTCCTGCCTCATTCTTTTCTAAGCTCTAGGACCAGAGCAATATGGGCCTCCCCTTTTTGCTCTGATGCTGGTCCCTCTCCTTGCTAACACACATGCTTTCTCACTACTATGATTATACCTTCTGGGTAAGTGCTTAGTCTCCCTTCCATGGTTCCCCTTCTATCCTGTTCCTTAGGGTAACCTTGACACATTATTAATCCTTTCCCATTGTTATTTCTCAGTTCTCTCTCCAATGTTGGCTTCCTCAATTTTCTATTCTCTTTTACCCTCTGCTGTTAATGGCAGATGACTATAACCTTTCACTTAGTTCTGTAATGCTGCCTGAAAGTGGGACACAAAGGAGCAGATATAGAATAGAAGTAATCAGATGTGCTTACCATGGTCTTGAATGGATGAAGACCCATGACTTCCTTTAACCACAAGCCTATTTTACCTGGCTTAGGAAGGTAGTCTGTGTATGGGGGTGGGGAGGAGGAGATGATATCCCCTATAGTTTTAGGCCCACTTCTTATTTATATACTTTGGGAGATATGGTCAGCCTTCTCTCCATAGTCCTAGTGGGTCAAGGACCTTTAGAGTCTGGTTGGAGGGATCTCAGAACACCCTGTTCTGTCTTAGGACTTTCAGACTCTACATGCCTACTCCTGTCCTAAAACTGAGCTACTCTCAGGGTTTGGGGCAGTGTATGAGGATCATAGTCTTGGGTTGAGTTCTCTTGGCAGCCATGAAAGTGGTGCATTGACAACGGCCTGTGTTTTTGTATGTGAAGGGTTTGGATGATCAAGTCCTATGTAGTGGACTTAGTCTGTGCTCAGGCATCAGGCCAGGCTCAGGCTACCTGCCAGAGGCACCTGCTGCTGAGGCGCTGCTGTTTCCATGGCAGCTGGCAGCCAATCAGAGTTGCCAGGCCTGTTGCTGGGGAGACCAACCAACCTCCTCTTACTGCCTGATCCTCTAGTTATTGAGATCTGTTTTTCCTGCACATGCCTCCACCCTATCTTGCCTAAAATGTTCCTTGGCAATCTGCCCTTCCTCCTCCCTGGCTTAAGGCCCTGCACTCTAACATCCAGACATTCAGACACACATACAGATGCACATTCTGTGGCTCAAGCATCTACTCTGGATTTGATGTGTTCACACATACACACATACACATACACACACACACACACACCCTGTCACCCATTATACAAAATCACTGAAGCATATTTAGATATACCCTGATTTCTGATCTTCTGAAAAAATCTCAAATTAAAAAATTCCCTCAACCCTTTCAAAGAAAATTAAATATATAAAAATTCGAATGTGTTAGTTGTATAAATAAGGGAGCTATGTATCTTATTATGAGTGGGATTTTGGCTTTCTTTAGATTTGTGCTATCTAATTCAGTTGTCACAAGCCATAGTGGCTACTATGCACTTGAAATGTGGTGAATTTAAATCAAAATGATGTGCTGTAAGGGTAAAATACACACCAGATTTCAAAGACTTAATTCAAAAGGAAAGTAAAATATCTCAATAATTGTATACTGATTATAGGTTGAAATAACATTTGGATATATTGGCTTAAATAAAAATATGTTATTAAAATTAATCTCACCTGCTTTATATTTTTTAATGTGGCCACTAGATTTTAAATTACGTATTTTGCTTACGTTATATTCCTATTAGACATCACTGCTTTTGATAGCAAAGTTCCTCATACATGGGAATGTAATCTGATAAAGAAAATTTCATTTACAGGCAAGATTCGTCCCCTCAAATCTTTGTAAGTTGGGTAAAAGAAAGCAGAGGAGGCAAATCTGGGGGATACTCTCTTTTCAGATGGGTAGGTCAGCTATACCAACAAGACCTCCCCAAGGCCCAAGGCTGAAATGGTGTCAGGGTGGTATGTAGTTAGGGACTGTCCCTGTTCCATCTAGGGCTCATGCTCCCAGCCTGGAGGCCTAAGAGGCTGCTAGATCAGCTGCAAGAGGAGGAAGACTAGGGACATATTTGAGTTCCAAGAGGTTTCTTGCATAAAGCAGCCATTGCTATTCCCACATAAAACAATGGATTCCATAGACACATACATCCACACAAAAGACAGCGAGACACATTTATGGTCTTACAACACATCCCTCAAATACCTAGCCACCCACGAGTTACACCCACATCCACCTGTGGCCTCAGATATAAACACCCAAATACCCAAGGCTACAACTGCCTGTCTTTAGGCCTGCTCTTCCCGACCCTAGGCCTTAGGCCTTGAATCTTTGTCCTTCCTTAGCAATCCCCTCCTTCCCAGTCTCTAGTGCTTAGTTAGCCCCAGCTTTGTCACTGGACACTCACCTGGCAGCGGCGATCTCCTGGCGTTGGCGGGCAGCACTCACTGCTCGACGAGCACCCTCGACAGCCCTGTCCACTTTCTCCTTGACTTTGCCCCGCCTAAGGGCCAGTGGCAGGAGACTGCGGACGCGCCCGCCGTGCACTAGCCTGTTGCGCTTGTACTTGCCCTCCTCACGCGAGCCGTCAGGGCGAGTGGTGCGCCCGTAGCCGTGCCGCCGGTTGCCCAGCCACTCGCCCTCGTAGCGCAGCCCGTTGGAACGCTGGCTCACACCGTAGCCGCTGCGCCGGTCGGCGCGCCACTCGCCTGCGTACACCTCTGTGGCCGAGCCCTCGATGAGGGCAGGAGGCGCTGGGGCTGGGGGCCCGCTGGCCTCGGAGCCCGGGGGTCCAGTGCTGCCCACCTCGCTGCTTACTTCGCTGCGCAGGGAGCCCCGCTTGCTGCCCAGGGAGCTGCGGCGCCCGCCAGCCCGGAGCCCGCTGAGGAGCAGTGAGCGGCGGAAAAATCCACCGGCCGCCGGGGTGCGCTTTCGTGAGGACGCTCCGTCGGCGTCCCCGGGCCCGGCCAGCACAAAGCCGCCCCGGGAGCCTGAGGCCGGGCTGCCTCCCTCGTCGCCGGGCAAGGGCAAGGGAGGAGGCGGCGTCGGGGGGTCGCTGTGGCCCGAGTCCAGGGAGGTGCGGCGGGGTGAGCGCAGCAGCGCCGCCTGATGGTAGGGCACACTCTGGCGCACCCCGTAGCCGTGGCGCTTCCCGGCCTGCCACTGGCCCTGGTAGGTGCCTGCAGGTGGGGTAGAGGTGGAAGCAAGAGTCAGAACCCGCTGCTACGTTCCTTGCACCCCTAGCCTCAAGAGCCCCTGGAAGCCCAAGTGTCAGGGGGGAGGGATGGAGACAGGTCGGGGAAGGGCAGTAGGAGCTGGGGACAGGCCACGCTGGGTCGAAAAGTGTGGAAAAACAGAGTGAACACAAGCCGGTAGCTATCAGTGGATTTTGGTAGTGTGCGTAGAAAGGGCGAAGGGGGTTGAGAGGGGTAGCTGGGGTGTGTGTGTGGACAGGTTGATGGAGTGTATAAAATAGGCAAACAGGATTCCAAGGAGCAAGCTGACTGAGGGAAGTAAGTGTGAGCGGACAGACAGAGGAGACTGAGAAGGGGTGAGGGAGAAACCGGCGGAAGACAGACCTGAGGAAGGGAGGAGGGCAGAAAGAGAAAGATGGGGGCTGGGGGTAATATCGATGGGGAGCGGTATGCAAGACAGACGGGGATGTGGGGGACAGAAGGATGGGCGCAGGGGGTTCATATGGATGGAGAAGGCCTATGGGGAACAGCGAGGCGTGGGGAAGGCGCACACGGACGAGCAGACAGACAGTAGTGGGCTGGGCCCCGCACCTCCGTCGGAGTAGGTCTCGGTGCCGTAGCCGTCCTGGAAGCCGTCCTTCCAGAGCCCAGAGTAGCGCAGGCCGGACACGCTCTCCCACACGCCGCTGCGCCCTTTCAGCCCGCCCAGCCACTCGCCACGGTACGTCCAGCGGCTCTTGCGCTCCACGCCCAGCCCTTCGCGCTTGCCCTGCTGCCAGTGGCCCTGGTAGCTGTGTCCGCCGGGCCCCGTGAAGACGCCCAGTGACTCGAAGCCATGTGCCCAGCAGCCGCTGTACTCGCCCTGGGCGCCGGGCCCCGTGCACACGCCGTAGCCATGTGCCCGCCCCGCCTCCCAGCCCCCCACGTAGCAGCCCCCGTCGTCAAAGTCGAACTTGCCCCCGGGGGACATGCATGTAGTTGGCGCGGCCTCAGCCCCCCGGCGGCTCAGCGCATCCTGGGGCTGGAGAGCCGGCTGGGGGCCTGAGAGCCGGGCGAGGCCTGGAGGCGGGGGCAGTTAGACCGGGGCCGGGCGGGGGGGCCCCAGCGCGGGCAGGCAGAGCCGGACCCTCATCCTGAGTGGCTGCGGAGAAAGGGGGGGTAAGTGGTGAGTGAGGCCCCTCCTCTATGCCCGCCGCTCCCTGGCCCGGTGGCTCTAGGGCATCAGCACCGCCCCCCATCTTCCCCCCTCCTTTGGCAACACCTTCTAGCAGCTCCCAAGCCCTGAGGGTACGGGGGCTTTCCCACTCCTCCCTGCTTGGAAAGGTCCCCTCCCCTAACTTGGGGTCCTAAGCACAACTGGGAGTCTCACTTCTTCAACCTAGAACCCCGAAGTGTCCAGCATGGATGGCAAATGGGGGGTCCCAAGAGGGGGCTGGGCAGAGTCTTAGGCCACCCGCTTTCCTGGCTGCTGTCAGGTTCCCTTTGCCTCGGTCCTTTGGCTTCCCTAGCAAAGAGGAGGCTGGAAAATGTACGGGGGAGATTGGGCTGGTGGTTTGTCGGGGGCAAAGGATGGGCATGGGGGAGGCTCTGCAGGGGAAAGGCCAGGATGGGGATGGGCAGACAGGCGGAGGGAGGGGGCAGGTTACTCACCATGTGGGCTGGGGCTCAGGCTGCCTCCCAGACACAGCATCCATGACAGGTACCTCCACTCCCACCTCACCCGGACAAGCCAAGCCCCCTCCCCTTCCGGAGAGACTGCTCCAACCCAGAGAGGGAAGGTGGGGGAGCCAGGAGAGAGTCCCCTCTCTCCCCAGCTGGAGAAGCAGGGTGGGGGGGCGAGGTAGTGGCAGGAGTGTGAGGGGGGGAGATGGGAATAGTGTAGGGAAAAAAATCTGCCTTGGATGGAGATAGGGAAGAGAAGCTGGGAGCTGGATGGGAAGGGGGAGGGGGCTATCAAGAGGGGGTGTTTTTATTATTTTTTTTCTTCTTATGGTTGGAAGAGGAAAAATAAATCAAAATTCCGATTCCATCCCAGCACAAATCAATGTTTGCTCCATCCCAGCATCACGGGGGAGGCTGGGCCAGGCAGATTTAAAGGGGCAGGGAGAAGAGAGGCGAGGAGAGGAGAGGGTGGGTAGAGGAGGATACGGTGAAGAAGAGACACAGGCGATGGTGGGAGTGGGGGGTCTCCGGGCACAGAAGAGGATGGATGCCCAGCTAACCCTGCGGTGAGGGAGGAGGAAGGCAGAGGGGAGAATGAGAGGCACAGAGACCCCCAGGGTGAAAAGAAACCCTGGCATGCAGGCAGGGAGTGGGGTGAGGCGGAGGGGAGGAGAGAGGAGCGAGGGGGAGGAGACTAAGCTGAAGATGGGGAGGCAGGGGGAGGCCAAGCTGGGCGGGGGAGGAGAGATGCAGGCGAGGCCGGGAGAGGGTGAGAGGAATACAAAGGAAGAGGTGCAGGGGTGAGAGCTAAGGAGGTGGGAGATGCAGTGGGAGAGGGAGGAAGGGAGGGAGACCCATTCCTGGGCTGGGGAGGGATGAGGAGCAGGAGAGAAGCAGGGGAGGAAGAAAGAAAAGAAGGGGGAAAGAAATAGATATGGAGACAGCGAAATAAGGATTGTGAAGGGAGGGGAAAGCTCTGCAGAGGGAAGGGCAGGCGTGGGTATAGAAATCCAGGCAGGAAGAGCCCAGATAGAAGCAGGAGGGCCGGAAGTGGTATTTGTGGGGCCCCAGGGAGAAGGATGAACCTGCCAGCTGCTTGGATTGAAGCCAGACGCCTTTGGCATTGGATGCCTGTGTCCACTGAATCCACTGCCATAAGAAACTGCTGGAGGGGGACCAGGAGGCTCACCCTCTCGCATTTTCAGGCGAAGCTAGAAATGGGGCCCTGCCTGGGCGCCAGGCATCTCCCCCTCCCCCCCTACTCCCTGGGCTGTCCCTTTGAAGGAGGAGGAGTGTTTTGTTTTTGAATGGGGAGAAGGGAGGTCATACTTGGTGATGCTAGGGAGATCCCAGGGCTTTGGAGTCTTTTCTTTTGCAAACCTAGAGGCACACTCACATAGGCATGTTTGGGTGGGGCCCTTACTGTGGCAAGGCCTCCTCCAGCCCATTACCCTACTTCCTGTTCATTCTCCAGAGGGGCAGCACATCCTAGGCCCTGGTGTTTACAGACAGAACAGGTCAACGCTGTCTTCCCTCCCCATCAGTTTACTCAGACCCTGTCTCTGGTTTTATCCCTTTCCAAGCACTGAGGAAGGAGAACACTGTATCCAGTTATGCACAACAGAGTAAACAGTCAAATTTACCAATTGCTTTTATTTTCATTCAAGCCCATCCACCATCCCTCCCCCCCCACTCCTACCCCCATTTTATAGAGATGAGAACTAAAACCCAGAGGAGGAAATTACTCACCAAAGGTCCCACAACAGAGCTGGCAAAGCCAGGATTAGAACACTAGACTTAGATTTATATAATTCTATATATTCCTCAAACTTGGGGGCTCCATTTTGAGTCATTTAGTGCAATAAAGAGCATGTTTGGAATAAACAAGAATTCCCCTAGCATTGTGTTTTTTTAAAAGTATATAAGAGGTTGGAGAAACATGTAAGTTTTAAGCCTCCAGGAAAAGGACCATCTCTAATTAGTGCTGAGCACAGAGAAGCTATGGGTACACTTGAACATGACTGTTGATAGTCCATTCACTCATTATTTCTCCAGTCATCAAACAGCTACATAGTTTACTGTGTACCAGACACATTGCCAGGGTGCTAGAGAAATAGTGGTGAACACTGTGGTGCCTGCCCTCATGGAATTTCCTGTCTAGTAGAGAAGATAGACAGGTAACAAGCAAATTTGTATGGTGGGAATAGGGAATAGGGATGGAATCCAACTTAGGCTGGCTTGCCAGGGAAAGAGGATTTAAGATGCATCCAGAAGGGAGTTTTGGGCAGGCCCAGCTGCATTGCTTTCCTCTAGATACTCAGCTTTCCTTCTCCACATAGTGCCATTCAGCCCCTAAGATTCCCCTTTTCTCCAAGAAAGGGGGAAAACTAGGGAGAAAAGAAAAATAACAAATGGGGCAGTGCCTGTGGCTCAGTGGGTAGGGCACTGGCCCCATATACCGAGGGTGGCAGGTTCAAACCTGGCCCCTGGCCAAACTGTGACAAAAAAATAGCTGGGTGTTGTGGTGGGTGCCTGTAGTCCCAGCTACTCTGGAGGCTGAGGCAAAAGAATCGCCTAAGTCCAGGAGTTGGAGGTTGCTGTGAGCTGTGATGCCATGGCATTCTACCGAGGGCGATAAAGTGAGACTCTGTCTCTATGAAAAAGAAAAGAAAGAAAGAAAAACAACAAACAATCTATAGTCCTAGAAGACCTGTCCCCTGTTCTTTAGGGAGAAATAGTGCAGGGGTAATCAGAGTTGGGGCATGATGGTTTGTTGGTGAGGCGACTCTATACTGTATTCTGAGCTACAAATTAAGGTGTAGGGTCCAATGAAGTTCTGAACAAACCTCCACCAGAAGTACCCGCATCACATGGGATGCACAGTCCCAGCCTCCTATACATTGTATATCCCAGAGAGAGCCAGCCTTCTAGTCCCTTTCTGGTCTGTCCCTACAGGTTCTACAATCAATCCCCTCTTTCAAAGCAGGTGTTTTCTTTTCTTTTTTTTTTTTTTTCAAAGAGTGTACTTGTTTGTTTTGCCCCAATTTACTAATATTCATGTGTCATAGAAAAGGGGACTAATGTTAAATGGAGCATCTCTGTGCTTCGAGCCAGGTACTGTGCTTGGATCCCGTTTGTATTACCTCATTCAATCCTCACAACAAAGCTGTAACTGTGAGCAGTCCAGGCTGAAAGCCAAGAGATCGGTTTCCAAAAATGAACAGACCATGTCTTAATCCTGACTCTACCACTGACTAATTGGGTAAACCTGAGTATAATACCTAACTTTTCTGAGCTGCACATCGTGTATCTCTAAAATGAGAATATCATAACATACTCTGTACCTTACCGTGAGATTGAAATGATCATGTGTGAATTGCAAGCATGAATAGTATGTGTGATAATACATGGAGGGAAAACTATTTGGCACAGTGCCCAGTACATAGAAAATACTCAGTAAATGGTGATGTTGAAAAATAGGCCATTATTTATGGGGCGGTGCCTGTGACTCAGTGGGTAGGGTGCCAGCCCCATATATCAAGGGTGGTGGGTTCGAACCTGGCTCCAGCCAAACTGCAACAAAAAAATAGTTGGATGTTGTGGCAGGCACCTGTAGTCCCAGCTACTCGGGAGGCAAGAGGATTGCCTAAGCCCAGGAGTTGGAGGTTGCTGTGAGCTGTGAAACCATAGCATTTTACTGAGGGCGACAAAGTGAAACTCCGTCTCAAAAAAAAAAAAAAAAAAAGAAGAAGAAGAAGAGGAAGAAAAATAGGCCATTATTTATTTATTTATTTATTTATTTATTTTTATTTTTTTTGAGACAGAGCCTCAAGCTATCCTCCTGGGTAGAGTGCCATGGCATCACAGCTCATAGCAACCTCCAACTCCTGGGCTCAAGCGAGTCTCCTGCCTCTGCCTCCCAAGTAGCTGGGACCATAGGCGCCTGCCACAACGCCCGGCCATTTTTTGGTTGCAGCCATCATTGTTGTTTGGCGGGCCGGG